>QANW01007699.1:188656-228406 GCA_003254865.1 Dryas drummondii | reverse complement strand
TGATGAGTCTGTAATATGCCGAGCGTCGGGCCGAAAGTGGCGCGCCAGCTCGACACATGAGTTTATAGACCTGATGAGTCTGTAATGTACCGAGCGTCAGGCCGAAAATGGCACTTCGGCTCGGCACATGGGTTTATTATTATTTCGAAGGACACACTTAGATCTTTCCTCTTTGTTGAAAGTGTATAGGAGTAGAGTCCCCAGTGTTTGTTTCGAAAAATAAGAAGAAGATGAGCCAAAATATGTTCATCTTTTCATTGATTGGGGCAAATGTTAGGTCGGACAGTCCCCGATCCCAACTACACTTCACTGATAATAAGTCTTCAAGTGTTCAGCGTTCCAGCTGTGCTTGAGAGGCTTCCCAGCCAGAGTGGCCAAATTGTAAGTGCCAGGCTTGACTATGCCTGTGATTCTATATGGTCCGGTACAGTTCGGATCGAATGAGCTCTCCTTGACGGCAATAGGGTTTTTCTTCATGACGAGAATGCCCAATCTGAAGCTCCTGGGCTTGACCCTTTGGTTGTAGTATTTGGCTACTCTTTGCTGGTAAGCGGATCGGCAGAGATTGGCGTCGGCTCGCCTCTCCTCGATTATGTCTAGTTCGAGCCGAAGTCCAGTGTCATTGGTCTCGGGATTGTATGTGCCGGTCCGGAATGAAGGAGTCCTCATTTCGACCGGGACGACAGCATCAGTTCCGAATGCCAATGCATAGGGTGTTTCCTTCGTGGAGTTGCGATAGGAAGTTCGGTATGACCAAAGCACCTCTGGCAAGAGTTCAGGCCAATTTCCCTTAGCATTATCCAGTTTAGTCTTGAGGGTCTTCTTGATGATCTTGTTGATGGCCTCGACTTGTCCGTTCGACTGTGGATGGTAAGGAGCGGTGAAGCGCAAGTTGATGTTCAGACGTGAACAAAAACTCCGGAATTTCTTGCAGTCGAACTGTTTGACATTGTCCGCAATGATGGTGTGTGGCATGCCGAACCGGCAAATGATGTTCTTCCAGACGAATGTCTCCATCCGTTCGGCCGTGGTTGTGGCTAGGGGCTCGGCCTCGGCCCATTTTGTGAAGTAGTCGACTGCTACCACGGCCATCGTTACTTGCCCCTTCGCCTTCGGCATAGGGCCGATCAGATCGAGTCCCCACTGCGCGAACGGCCAGGGACTGGATATGGAGGTCAGCATCTGAGGAGGTTGATGGGGGATTGCGGCAAATTGCTGGCATTTGACACAAGCGCGAGAGAGATGATCTGCGTTTTTGTTCAGCGTCGGCCAGAAGTAGCCTTGCCGGATCTTCTTGTAGGCAATGGCTCTTCCTCCAGAGTGGTTTCCACATATCCCCTCGTGAATTTCTCTCAGCACATCCTGACCTTCTTGGGGAGTGACGCACCGCAGGTAGGGCAGGGAGAAACTCCTTTTATAGAGCTGACCGTCGATCATGTTGAACCGAGCCGACCTCGTCTTGATGAGACGTGCCTTGTCCCTCTCCGGGGGAAGGACCCCGGAGACCAAGTAGCTGATGATCGGCGTCATCCAGTTCGGCTCGGCCTCGGTCTGCATAATGGCGGCCTCATTTTCGGCGGTGCTAGGTCTGTCCAGGATTTCAACTGAAATATGCCTAGCGGATCCGGTGTCTGTGGCCGAAGCCAGGCGTGCCAAGGCGTCGGCCCTGCAGTTCTCTGCCCTCGGGATTTGGGATACCTTATACTCGTGGAAGTTCCCGAGTAGCAGGCGAGTCTTCTCGAGATAGGCAGTCATGCTAGGCTCTCGAGTCTCGTACTCTCCCAATCTCTGATTGACGGTGAGTTGGAGTCGCTGAAGATGTTTAGTTTGGTCGCGCTGAGCTCTTTTGCCAATCTGAGTCCGGCAATGAGTGCCTCATACTCTGCTTCATTGTTAGATGCTTGAAATCGGAAGCGAAGAGCATACTCCATCACAACTTGTTCTGGGAGATCAAAACAAGCCCGGCCCCACTTCCCATTGCGTTGGAAGATCCGTCCACGTAGAGGGTCCAGGTGAGGAGATTAGCCTGGCCGCGTTCGTCGTTTGTGTTCGGATCGGACACCGTTGGCGTAGCGTCGGCGCGCGGTGGGTCTTCCGATGAGGTTGTCGACTCACAGATGAAGTTCGACATGGCTTGACCCTTGATTGCCGTCCTGGGACGGTAGATGATGTCGAACTCGCCAAGCTCGATTGACCATTTGATGAGCCGACCCGAAGTCTCGGGTTTTGCTACGATTTTCCTGAGCGGCTGATCGGTCAACACGACGATCGAGTGAGCCTGGAAGTAGGGTCTTAATTTCCGAGCCGAGCTGACCAGGGCGAGAGCCATCTTCTCGAATTTTGGATACCTGGTCTCGGCGTCGGCGAGGGCTCGGCTCGTATAGAAGACCGGGTGTTGTACACCGCCGACCTCTCTCATCAGAACTGAGCTGAGAGCCGAGTCAGAAACAGAGAGGTAGAGAAAAAGTTCCTCACCTTCCTCTGGTTTGGATAAAATGGGAGGTTCCCCCATGTGCCTTTTCAGATCTTGAAAGGCCTGCTCGCATTGGGGGGGTCCATTCTATGCCCTTCCCGGCTCCCCTTAAAGATTTGAAGAAAGGGAGGCACCGGTCGGTGGACTTCGAGATGAACCGGTTCAGGGCGGCAACTCTTCCAGTCAGACTCTGGATTTCCTTGCGTGTCTTTGGGGACTTCATGTTGATCAAAGCCTGGATCTTCTCCGGATTGACCTCGATCCCCCGTTGGCTGACCAGATAGCCAAGGAACTTGCCTGACCGAACCCCAAAGACACACTTGGCTGGGTTCAGCCGCATCTGATATTCTTTTAGGACTCCGAACATGTCTTAGAGGTCCTTGACGTGATCGTCCGCCCTTATGCTTTTAACCAGCATGTCATCCACGTAAACCTCTACGGATTTGCCTATGGAAGATCTGAACATGTGGTTGACCAGCCTTTGGTAGGTGGCTCCGGCGTTTTTGAGACCGAAGGGCATGACCTTGTAGCAGTACATGCCGCGATCCGTTATGAAAGATGTGCCCTCCTGGTCGGATTTATGCATGAGGATCTGATTATACCCAGAATAGGCGTCCATGAAGCTGAGGAGCTGATGTCCTGCTGTTGCATCGACGAGCTGATCTATTCTGGGCAAGGGAAAGCTATCCTTGGGACAAGCTTTGTTCAGATCGGTGAAGTCTACGCACATCCTCCACTTCCCGTTGTTCTTTTTTACCATGACCACGTTGGCAAGTCAGTTGGGATAGTTGACCTCCCGGATGAATCCGTTATTTTGCAACTTGGTTACCTCTTCAGCCATGGCGGCGTATCGGACCAGATCGTATGACCTCCTTTTCTGACGGACCGGTTTGCACTCCGGGTCGGTGTTCAGCCTGTGGGTGATCACGTCAGACGATATGCCTGGAATGTCATCGTAAGACCATGCGAACACTTCGGCATTGGCGCGGAGGAGGTCGATTATGGCTAAACGCTGCTCGGGACTGATCTGAGTCCCCACTCGGACGAGCCGATCCGGTGCATCGGTCGAGATCGGCACTTCCTCCCAGGCCTCGGCGGGAAGGGGCCGAGTGTCTGGGTTCGGCTCGGTAGTGAAGTCGAAAGTTTCCGCCCTCGGCCATCTGCCCGAATCGGCAATGGAGTCAAGTTCTTGTGAGTTCGGCAGCTGACCCTTCTGTTTGATCGAAGCGGCGTAGCAGGACCGAGCCGAGCACTGGTCGCCCTGAATGACAATGCAATCGTCGCCCACTGGACACTTGATAAGGAGGTTGGCGTAGTGGACGATACAGTCGAGGTCGACCAGAGCTGGTCTGCCCAGGATGATGTTGTAGGCCGATGGCCGCTTGACGACGATGAAGTACATCATGCAAGTCTTCTTGATCGGTCCCTTCCCGAGCGAAAGGGGAAGGTAGATGTGTCCGAGGGGCTGAACCACTTCTCCCCCGAACCCGACCAAGGCGAGAGTGTCAGTCTCCAGCTTGTCCTCGCCGATGCCCATCTGCGCGAACGCAGAATGGTAGAGGATGTTGACTGAGCTCCCTCCATCGACGAAGGAGCGCGCGATAGTGGTCCCGGCCACCTCAGCCACTATGACGACCGGATCATAGTGGGGGAAGATGATCTCATTCACCTCGTTCGGCTCAAAGGTGACCGGTGCCCAGTCTTTCCGTTGTCTCTTAGAAGTGCTGGGCTGACCAGCTTGGATCGACAGAGACTCATGAGCTTGTGCCGCCTGCCTGACGTACTCCTTCTGGGATCGGTTAGAGCTTCCCACGAAGGTTGGACCCCCGCCGATCGACCCGATGGCGGCGTCCTGGACGTCAATGGTATTGGTGGGCTTCTTCAGTGTGGCATTGGGCACCCTAGGCCCGCCAGCCAGGAATTGATTGATCTTACCCGCCCGGGCAAGAGTCTCAATTCCGTCGCAGAGGGCGTAGCAGTCACCCGTGACGTGGCCGTGATTGGAGTGGTACTTGCAGAAGACGCCCTCCCTGATCTTGTCTGGGGGTGGTCCCTTGATCTCCCTTGCAGCTGGGAGTTGGTATTTGATTTTGGAGAAGATCGTCTCCAGACCGGCGTTGAGGGGAGTGTATTCTGTGTATTGGATGAACTTGGGCCCCTTTCCCAGGAGTTGGCGCGGCTCCTCGGTCTTGTTCTTCTTGGATTGGACCTGGGGTTTGGGACTTGCAACCTCTTCTTCCTTTCTCTTGGCTGAAGTCGGTCTGGGATTCAGGGCCTCCACCTGAGCATCCCACTCCTCAGCCCGTGCCCATTTGGTGGCTTCGGCAGAAAGCTCATCATAAGTAGAGGGAGGATTCCTCATTAGGTGGGAGCGAAGTCCCCCGGCGAGCAGACCCTGCATAAGAGCGTTCTTAGCCGATCTGTCGTCGCAATCGTCGCACTTCGTATATTCGATGTTGAAGCGGATCAGATAAGCCTTGAGGCTCTCCCCTTCCTGTTGTTTAATGAGCGACATATCGTTCAAGTTGTAGAGTCGCTCGGATACAACCCGATACCTCGCCAGGAAGGCCTTCCGGAGGTCGGAGAAGGAGTCAATGGAGTTGGGCTGGAGGGTCCGGAACCAACCCCGAGCCGATCCCTTCAAGGTTGAAGGGAAGATTCGGCACTTAGTAGCTTCAGATGCCTGACGGGCCTCCATGGCGTATCTGAAGCTGTCAAGATGGTCATAGGGATCCTTAGTCCCGTCGTACTGGTCTATCTTGGGGGGCTTGGTGTCGCGGGAGACCTCGGCCTCCATGATCCTGCTAGTGTATGGAAGGAGGAGTTCCTCCCCATGGTCGGTTCTGCCGAGGTACCCCCTGGAGACCTCCACCTGGCCGAGCCGATCGTGAACACTCCGGATTTGATTTTGTACCAGAGTACGGACCAAATTTTCCACGTCGGGAGTGGCCGGTTTGGCCACATTCTCCCCCGATCGCTCGGTTCGATCACCAAGCCTTTCGCTTACCGACTGACGAGTGATCCTCTTGCTCGCCGGACGTCGGTCGGACATGACCATGGCTTCCCCTAGTCGTTCCGCCGCGGACCGTCTCCCCGTATGAGTACCCGACGGGGAAGGGCCCTGACTGGTGGCAGAGCCGAGTCTGCTCCTGACTGGGACCCTGGGTTCAGTCGAACCGGTCGGGTTGACATCCCCCAACCTGGACCGGATTGGGGATTGCTGGTCCGTAGCTGGTTCGGCGCGGTTTCCCCTCAGGCCTTCGGGAGAATGTTTCCTGAAGGCCGCCTGTTTCTGTTGGAGGAGCCGGTGGGCTTTCAAGAACTCGGCCTGTTCGGCCGGGGGCATGTCCTCGAAGCCAGGGAAAGGGCTATCCGAGTCCTGCCGAGCCAACCTATCGTCCACGTCGGCCGGGGCGCTTTGTCGAGAAGGAGATGGCGATAAGACCTCCTGCTCGGTTCGGGTCTAACGTGATCGGAAACCCGATCTCCCGCTGTTCTCGAGCTGGGCGCGATGACGCGCGAGCTCCTCCAGCAGTTCGGCCTGTTTGGCGAGCAGCTCATTATTTTGCTTGAGAAGTGCATTCTCAGCGGCGAGATGTCGTTGGCTCTCCCTAAGGAGTTTGTGAGCAGCTCTGATTTTTTAGGGACCTTTGGACTTTGATGTCCTGGGGAGTTGTGCTCCCCTGCTCTTTTCAGGTGTCTCAGGCTGATGTTGTTCATCATTCCGAGACACCCCCGAAGAAGAACTGCTATCCCGATAGACGGTATCCATGATGGCTTGTGTGAAGGAAGAGCTTAGCACTTGTGAAGATGAACTCAACGGCTGAAGTCGATCTTCCCACAGACGGCGCCAATCTGTTGATGCAAATTCTTGTGAGGTAGATGCAACAACTTAGAAACGCTGATCTGGATGATCAGATGCCTCGCTGGATGATGATTTGAGATCTTCCTGCAAGAGAAACAAGATAAAATGAGATGGACCGGTGTGGTACCAGCCAAACACGCTCCGATGATGAAGTCAATGATGGCGTTTGATGGTAGATGAGGAAGAACAAAGGATGAACTTGGGAGAATAGGAAGAACAAGGCAAATGTTCTGGGTTATTCTCAGCAAGTTGGGTATGCTCTTAGATAAGTGGGAATTTTTTGTATAAGTGTTTTGCGGATGGTTGCATAGATCACTGTTTTGCACATATGAGTTGGTATATATGGGCAAAGGAGTACTTGGTGAGGAAGTTACTTGTATGTGAATGAGTGGTGGCCAGAGACCCACGCGCTTGGTCAGAACTAGTTGCATGTACAGCTATTCACCTCCTCAGCATTGAATGCTCCATTAAATGCAAGGTTGGAAGGTTCAGGCAAACTGCCCCAATAGTCGTGGATGCAGGCTGGATATTCCATCTGTTAGAGGATTTGTGTCAGGCGCATTTAAGCGTGGCAGTTCATCCCAACATGATCTTCCTGGGAATGGCGGCGGAGGGCCGAGCCGAGCAGAACATAAATCCTTTATGCGTATGCATGAAGCCCATGTGTGGTCAGATCGGACGTGGGATTCCAGACCGAGCCGGCCCAGTAGACTGGGGTCCCTCCGAGTCCTAACTGGTCGACATCAGAACTCGAAAGGAGATCATCCCTGGGCCGAGCCGAGCCGAACCGGGATGACCATGGAAAGATGAACACTCAATCCCTTGGATGGTCATTGGTTCGGCTCGGACCGGGCATGGAGGACTTGAGCCGAGCTGGCGGAAGAACTGCTCAGTAGTGATGATGTGGAGGTCAAAGCGTGACCACTGAAAGTCAACTCCAAGGTTGGTTTTGACCAGCCACGTGTCGAGCCGTGATTGGCTGTTTGGATCAGTGTGGGTTTTCCCACAAACAAATAGTTAATTAGTTTGCATGCTCTATGAACCACCTAATTAAGTCCAACATGAAATGGTTTATTCTTCATGAAGCATAAAGTGATCTTGATGACCTAGACGAGTTGAGTTCTGATTTCTGCTGTTGCCATTCTCATTATTTTGACCTTTAATATGGACGAACATGGAACAAATATGAATATGGAGGCTAATATGGAGGATGTGTTTTTGAATTATGTATAGTCATTGAATGATATAATATGAAGGCTATAATTATGATGGAGGTGGCGTTAATTTCTTCAGTATTTTGAGTGGTCGCTTTGTGATGCTCTTGGGTGAGTACTGAGTACGTAGTACGTAGTTTAGTGGTAGTGTGCGTATAGATTATTGGATAATTATAAGTTCTATGCTTGAAATTGTTTCAGTATAGTTAAACTTCAACCTAGCTCTAGGTTTAAAAAGGGACTATCTGATATGTGCTCTACTCTTGTTGCCATATATGCATATCAAAGTGGACAATCCCAAGAGTCGAGAGATCTTGTTCAAGTTGAATACAGTTGAGTTTGGGTTGGTATATTTAAAGGGCAATGTTTGTGTACTCAGAAATTAATACAAGATTGTCCTCACAACCAATCACATAAGTCCATAATAGAGTTCACTATGAAAGAGAATTAAGGTGGTAAGCCCCATCATGAACTCATATGATTGGTTGTAAGGACAAGCTTGATACTCATATCTGAGTATCCAAATATTTTTCATATTTAAATCATACTGACAGATGTGGTTTGGGCTATTTGATCAATGAATTGAACTAGAAGGGCTTTTGGAATATTTACCAAAAAAATGATATGAAATAATGAAAGGCTTTATGCAAATAAGAGTTCTAGCTAGCTTTTGTCACTTCATGATTGAAATAATGAATGGTCTGTAGAATGAAAGGAAAAGTCTTTCCTCAAAAAAAGATTTTTAAGTGTTCATTTGATGTGTTGTGTATTCTTCCAACTTCGGTGTTGAAGAAGATTACCTTTAATGGTTGATTTTGTTTTGAATTTAATAAACCATGGGAAAAAATTTACTTATCCTCATGTTGTAGTAGGGGTCGGTAATGATCAGTCGGGTATCTTTCGGGCTTGAGCCGGGTTCGAGCTTAAATTAGAAGAGCCCAATAAGACTTTCGGGCTGGGCCAGGTTGGGCTTGAACCTTAATACATAAGCCCAAGGCCCGCCCATCGGGCTCAGGGCTTGCGAGCTTGGAGGGCAGGGCCGAGCTATACCTGAACGGGCAGCCCAAAGTCTGTTTACACACATTTATATCTTCAATAAAATAAAATAAAAGATTTTCGTTAGGTTGTGATTCGAACATGAGACCTCACATAACAAGCTTCAACTCTCAACCAACTGAGCTAACTAATTTATTTGTGTAGTTTGTAAATCATAACATATGTAATAGCTTTTTTGTTTATTACTCCAATAAATTATTAATATGCTTATTAAATTATTATATAATACTATTATGTTAGTAATAGTGTAATACTATAAATAATAAACTTTAAAAATTATATACAACATTACAACTAAAATAAAACATAAATGTACATGTGTATATACAACTATAATTAAAGTTATTAAACTACAATCGTTCATTAATTCGACTGCCATTACCTCACTTTTACACCTATGATTGAGCTAATTATTTGCATGAATTATTTTTGAGTTAGGAACTAAAACATGAACGGTTCGGATCGTTGAAAACACGATTGAGATGTGAATTTCTACTATAAATACACTTAAAGAGTATAATTCTAATAACTTTCTCGTTGAAACATTGTCGTTTCCATAATTGTGAATACCACAACGTGATTTCAACAATTTGAGCAGTTCATTTTCTATGTTCATAGTCAAAAATCATCCTTACAAAAAATTGGCCAAATCAAAATTCATTTACCCGTTCGATTATCATTAGAAAAACTACGATCATTTATAAGTTTAACCACCATTACCTAACTTCTACATCTCCGATTGAGCTAACTTTGAAAACACTCACCAAACCCCAAATAATATTTTTAAAATAATCAAAACCCCAAATAATCCATTTAAATATTTAATACAAAACTTGAGATTCCTTATATATTAAATTATTAATACATTATATAAATTATATAAAACCTAATTTATTAGAGTAAACAAATGAAAAACCTATTAAATATGTCATGATTCACAAACTTGATAAATAAACTAATCAGCTTAGTTGATTGAGAGTTGAAATTAGATCAGTTAGGTCTCATATTCAAATCAAAATATAGACAAAATCTTATATTTTTTATATTGAAAATATATATATGTGTGTAAACGGACTTTGGGCCGAGCTTCGGGCGGGCCGTGGGCTTCAAGGCAATGATTCAAGCCCAATCCAAGAGACTTTCAGACCAGGCCGGGCAGCCCAAATTTCGAGTCAGATTGGGCTTCGGGCCCCATGGGTCGGGCAAACTTCGGGTCTTGGATTTTTTGGCAAGGCCTATATTGTAGTGGTGTGACATCCTTTGAAGAGAGAGATTGAGACAAGAGATAGGAGAAAGAGTGAGAGAAGAGAGAGAGCCAACGAGAAAGGGTGAAAATATCATGTAGTATCACATATGAGTACATGATATGAGAATAGATAAGTTCTTCTCATAAACATAAACCATTCATAAAATTTGATTTGTATATACACAGAATTTCATGGTAAGAGTGCCATTTTTTACGCTAAAATTTTCATACCAATTAGCAAATAGCATCTTTCAAAAGATAAAATGTGTTTATTGAATTGATGACGCGTAAGTTGGGAAACAGAAGTTGGGAAAAAACAATTGGGGCACTATGCATTTTCCTTCTAAAACAAATTATATGGTTAATTTGTATTAATTGCATGACATACAGGTAAGAAACACGGATCAAAATGAGTGATTCATTATATTTCTTCAAAGAAAATGGAAGAACATGGACAACTGCTATGGAATTTCACCAACAAAAATTTAAAATTACAGAAACTAAGCAAAATATAAACAGAGAGAAGAACAAACAAGTCGACGACCATCCACAAGAGTTCAACAAAAATCCATGTTTGCCGTTCGAACTTTTCACTGTAACTGTATATGATGTATCATCGATCATTTGTCTTGAGAGAAGAAGTGGTCGATAGTAGGCATGATTTCTGGTGTACAAAGGAACAGATGCCCCATATCATAACAAGGGAATACAAAGAAAAGGGGCGCAGATGCTCCAAGACAGTTTATAACTCTGGGATTCTCAGAAGACCATGAAACATTAGCAGGATGCATTTTGTATGCATACTCCAATTGACAAGGGGAACATTGTCTCACCCTTATACATACTCTAGCGGGAGCTAGTCAATTAATTCAAGAGTTCATCCATCATATATAAGGGAATGACGGGATAAAATTATGAAGCCCGAGTCAGCATTGCAACTTGCAAGAGGCAAATGATTTTCATATCTAGGAATATTGGAATCCATTTTGAGTTACTACAGTTTAGGCCACCATGACAGCTAAAGCATAGACTATAGCAGCGTACTTGTATGTGTGAGAGTGAGAGAGAGATGCTCTAATTCCTAAAATTTGTCACGATGTCAAACTTACTCCCATTATCGTCCGTTAATCTAGGTGGATTTGCAACATTTTTCTTCCCACTTGATTGAATATAAATGATAATTGGATTTCTCCCTTGGCATCAAACCTGCACACATAAACATTGATTCAAAAATCAATAACCAAAGTTCAAATTAGCAGAGAACACACACGCCCACACATAAGCACAGAGACAACCAAGGAAAGTGGGAATGTCCATAGATCCTAATTTCACAATAATTGCAACAAGGTCAACATTATTATTTAATATGAAATGTCAGATCCAAAATCATATAGAATTACCAATTTTATTAACAAGACCAGTAAATTAAAATCGAACAGTGTATGATTCGACAGTTAAAAATAAGTTTGTTTAGAACGTATGTTCAAATGACTGTCAGAACCAATAATACAAAAATTAAGAAATTAAGTTTACCATTGTCCACCATTCCGAATGGAGAAAAACACTATATGTCCAAATCATCATCAGGGTCCTCATCAGAATCTGGCATCTCATCTTCTGAATCGCGAAAATATATTATTTCGCCCTTGTTAGACTCCTCATTTGTTTTTGATTTCCCAACTGAAACAGGTGTGGCCTCATATTTGGTATCCGTCAGAGATTTACGACCATCATAAATTTCTACAGGTTTACCATTTCCTGCAAGAAACAATAAAAAAGTTTGTTTCTAGAGCATCACAGTTATGTAGTTAAAGGAAAGAAATCAAATAACATGATCTTTTCGGAAATTTAATGAGGTAAGAGACCAAAAATGCTTATATCCATCCATGGATTTATACCTTGATGTTCAAACGGAAGTACAACCTTAGCCCTATCATTTCTCTCTTTCTCTGACAGCTGTAGATTGAATTGCACCTGCAGAGAAGCATCATTTTAGTAATAAAGAAAAACCAATAAATAAGAATTCCACTTATCAAAGAAAATAAAATAAAATAAATGAAACTCGTACAGAGTTCACACATGATTTTTTTATCTGTGTGCACAATGCAAACTTGTTATTTAGAATGCATTTGTTTATGCCCCAGCATGCGTGTGTACAATGTCTAGTTTAATGGTTATGTGTGTTATGTGCAATTCACTCTTTGCATAACATAAGCTTGTGCCAGAGAGCTTGTGTGGTAATTTGTCATCATCTCATTGTATCTGAATGGATTTAGTAACAATTTGGAATATCACCATGTAATAAAACTTAAAAAAAAAAAAAAAAAAAAAAAAAAAACCTCCTATCATTAAAAAAATATAGCTCAAAATAATCAATTAAACGAAGTGTTTAATTCTAATTAGAAAGTGTTGATGCCTGAATGTTCAATGTGAAGTTCTTCAAACTGAAAACAAGTTTCAAGGGAATCATATTCGTTTACCAACTTTCTAGATCAGTATCAAAACTTATAGAGAGAGAGAGAGAGAGATCACCATCACTCAAATGCATGTCTTAGCATTTCAATATAACTCAAACTAATCAATTAAAAGAAGTGTTTAATTCCAATTAGAAAGCTTTTTTCCTTAGAGAGAGAGAGAGAGAGATGGATGCATGTCTTAACATTTCAATATAACTCAAAATAATCAATTTAAAGAAGTGTTTAATTCAAATCAGAAAAGTGTTTTTCCTTAGAGAGAGAATCGAGATCAGGCTTAGCAGTTGACCTTCGGCAAAAGACCTTGATTGATTGCTGCATCTTCAAATGAATTGGATGTAAAGTTGATGCCTGACTGCCCAATGTGAATTTCTTCAAACTGAAAATAGGTTTCAAGGAAATCATATTGGTTTACCAACTTTTAAGATCAGCATAAAAACTTAAAGAGAGAGAGAGAGAGAGAGAGAGAGAGAGAGATCACCATCACTCGAACACGTCCATTTCTACGTTTGCATCGAACATGAAGTTTCCCTTTGGTAAAATTCCGCTCACGTAAAGAAAGATTCTCTGCAGTACCTCCTAGTCCATTTGTAAATTGGATCAGTGGTTCTATGCTGGCCACCATAGAGGACACATATTCAAGAGCAGCTATGACCCTTTCTTCACAAAGATCCGCATGGAAAAACCAAAAGATACTTGAAATCTGATCTGCAACCATAACATCAAAGTGAATCTGCAGCTTCCAAACGTTGACTTGTGCAGGAAGTAACCATAAATTTCAATTGCTTCTAGTAAAAGGCATGGGCCATTTTATATAGAAGCACCAAAAGTATTATATTGCATCATCCAAAAGGTTATAAGATGTTTTTATGGTAGCAGTAAAAACTTGGGGCAAAAAAGATGTAATGCTGCAGCACACAAATATTTCAATAGGTGCACTAAAATTACAGAAACAGCAAATTGGTAGAAAAACATCTTAAGCATAGAGTAAAACAATCAATTTTAATTGGAAAAGATCAAGGTGTGAGAAAAATATATATACCATGGCAACGAAGGTTGCTTAAAAGGCCAGAGACGGATGAGACGGATGCATGTCTTAACATTTCATTTACCTGTGAAAGTTTGAAGAGAATCCAGAAGAAAAAACAAAAACAATGTGGGTGAGAGAGAGAACTAGAAGTTACCAGAAACAGAAATCCTATAGGTGGGCAAAACAGAACATACATTCAAAAGAACTACTTTCAACATATTAAGCACATATTCCCAATAAAAAAAAAGTATCCAAATCCAATTCAGAAATTAGTTAGTACACAAGAAAATCATTACTGATTCTTAAGGATCACAACTGTAGCCAGACACCAATTCTTTTGGTCGAGCTACTCCGTATTCGGGATCAGGAGAGCTTGCTTCGTGGCATATCATTTAGCAATGCCAGCAGCCTGGTGACTCTTGCAAATGGAACTATGAGCTAATGCACATCAATCATACAAGGACAGGGTTTGGCATGGATGATAGATCAACTGAAAGTGGTATGCATAAAAGTATTTGCTTCAAGGAGGACCCTAGAATTATATCTGTTTCCCGGTTTGGGAAAGTGCAGTTCAAGAAAGGAAATCTAACATTACATTGATAATCTATTATGATAATCACCGATGGTTTACACATTTCCTTATGTTTGAAAGGTTGAAAGAATAACCTTTACTATTCCAAAGTATCTGTTTTTTTCAATTAAAATTGTGGACTTAAACCCTATTTTCTATGAGGAAAAGGAAGAAGGAGAAAACATGTGACTGCTTGGGTGCATTAATCACCCAAATCTGTTAGGAATGTAAACTAAAGGGACCATTTGGATGGAAGAATTTAAAATGGGGGAATTTTATTGGAGTTTTAGTGTAAATTTCTTAATTGGAATTAGAAATTTTAATTTCCTATGATAATAGAATCCACATATAAAAAGCCAGATTACATACACTCATAAAGGTTACACACACTCTTGCCACACTACACTAGCAGGTGTACTTAAACCATCCTTCACACCCCAAAGCATTGACACTTAATTTTTCATATATCATATATTCACAATTACAGAATGCATACTTACCGAATCTATTGCAACACAAAAACGAACTTTCCCTTCTCCAACCAGTCCTGCAAGCATAAGCCATAAAAAACAAAAATCCGCAGTTACAAAATACACTAAAACTCATGTGAAGCAGACATCTAACTCCAAAAATAAAATCTCCCATTGTATATCAGTACCAATAATACCTTTTCCAAGTGAAATAATTGAAGAAAATAACTTATCCGCATCCTTCACATTCCTACAAATACTAGCTATCTTGGAAGCTTCATGAGAGAGTTTTGTAGCACTTCCACACTCCACAAGCCCATCTTTCCAACCAAGAGGATCCGTGTAACAATCCAAAATCCGAATCCTGTAATGCAAATTCAGTTCAGAGGTCCCATATTATATACATATATATATATATAGTTATACACACACACATAAACTACATGAGAGTGTGTGTGTGTGTTAATTTCAGCTCTAAACAGTTCCAAGTAAAATACATTCAGCATCTGTGCTTGGCATAACAAAATCAATAAATGCTTGGTCTCTTTTTGCAGAGAAAACGTAGTTTTTTTTTTAAATAAATAAATAAAACAGAAGAGAAAATTTCTTTTCCTTTCAATTTTCTCAGCAACCAAACAGGGCTTAAAGTACGGAAATATAAAATAAGTTTCTCTTCACCACTGCTGAGACGAAGCAATATGGAGTCCGCTCCTCTTCAACAAGTCTACGTAAAACGATGGACTCCGAGAAAACGCGACAAGCACGAGACCTCTGCAAATTAAATGAACTGTTAATAGAACAGACAAAAGATAAACCCACGAAAAATTACAAATTTTTAAATTAAGAAACTGCGAGTTTTGAGGGAGGTAAACCGACCGTGACTGAGATTTTGCCGCGGAAATGTTGGTGGAGAGCCGGGAGAGGACGTGAGAGAAGACGTCGAAGCCAAGAGGTGAGGCTATGGAGTCCTTGATTGTGAGAGCTGGTGCGTGCTCTCCCTCCAACGAACCGTCTCGAAGAGCTCTGCAAATCCAGTCTGCCATTGTTGCTGGTTACTTGGGGCTTTGAGTTGTGTGTAAGAGTAACTAAAACCCTCAGGCCTCAGCTGTTGTTTAAAAATGCTAAATTATATTTGTATCCCTATAATTTGGTCTAATTGAACTTGCAATCAAACCTTGCGGAAGACAAATAACAGCCGTTGGATTAAATACACGGCTCAGATGAATGCAGACTTTAGACCAAAAAAAAAAGGAACTGAAAGTCTGAAACCAAGTATCCTTATCTCTTCTTTGGGATTTACCTGTTTTTTTTTTTTCAATTATAAGTTATGGCTTTTTTCCTAGAATCGATTAGCACTTTGGGACTCTTTCGGATGGCTTGTGTTTTGGGGACTGGGTTGCTCACATGGGAAGGTGGGAGGGGTGAGAGATTGAGGGAGGAGGAAACCAACGATTGCTAATTTGCTATGGGGATGATGGATTCTGACGATGTGCAAGAGACCAAAAGGTTTTTTTCTTTAAAAATTAAATGAAATTTAGAATCCACATCAGTCCATATATATCATTAATGTATGTGGCATTGCCACATTAGCTACCACATAAGGTGGTGAGTAAATTTGGTAAGTTTTTTTGTGTACAAAGATCATTATTGGAGGGGAGGAAAACTTGTATGGGATCATCGTGTACATCTGTTTGTATATTTCTCTTATCAAGTCACATAAACATATAGGATTGTCTTATAGAAGTTTTTCTCGTATAAAAGATGACAATTTTTGACTCAGCATAAAAGGTGACTTGAACCCAATATGATTTGAATTGACTATTGTTTGCCACAAATACAAATATGATCTGATTCATTAGAACAAATAATAAGCAAACTCGGTTAGTGTCATGTTTGACATAATAAACACATGTAACTAGTATTATAAAAAAAAAAATTGATAATTTGTCTTATTTTAATATTATTTTATGAGCAATTGTATAATTATAGAATTATTTTTTATGATTTTGTTTGTATCATTATTATGATTTTGGTATTCGTAGTTTGGGCAAGTTCCAATAAGGTACCTATAATTTCAATTGTCTTAATGTTGGTATCGTAATTTACTAATTGTTTCAATTTTAGTCCAATTGCTTAATTTTGTCATTTTTTTTTTTTTTTGCTTAAAGTTGTCAATTGTAGATTATAAGTGATACCTTTGATTTAAAAATAAACTAATCTTCTTGGCACGCACTCCTGCTCAGGTCAAGTGGCTTTTTACTACTGTGTGTATAAATATTTGCTTTAAAAAGAATAAAGAGAAAGGGGACAAATAAATTGGGCGATGAACCAATTTTAATAAGTAAAAGATTAAATTTAAATCAATAAAACATTTTTAAATACTAAAATGGTCAATAGGGGATTTTTTTACCACAATGGTCATTGGATTTTAATTTTCTCTTCCATAATGGTCAATAGGCATTATAGGCCCAAACCTAGTTGCTGATGTCAGCGTCTTATGACTACAAAAATGACCATAATGCCTACCACTTCTATAATTACTCTTTTATTCTCTTTCAGTCACACTTTTCGGGTAGCTACCATTTCATGACTCTACCCATTTAGTGAAGTAATCTATTGGAACAATTAACATTCTTTATTGACTTGAAGCTGGTGGGAAGGGTCCAAGAAGATCCATTCCCCACTGTTCAACGGGCCATGGACTAGTAAATTGGTTTACTAGTTCGACTGGTTGGTGTGAAAGGCTGGAAAACCTTTGAAACTTCTCATATCATCGAACCAATTCTTCAACTTCTTGTCTTATTTCGGGCCATTAAAATCCTTTCTTAACAATTTAAAAGCTAAAGTTTTTCCCCCACAAATTTCTTCATCTATTTCCCGAAGAGTATAATTTGCTTCATAAGGATCCAAACACTGGACAAGTAGACCTGAGAAACTTCTTTTGTTTAAATCTCCTCTTATTACAGCATATTTGGTTGCTCTTCTTTCAAACCTTTGGCTTTTTCTGGTTTAGATGGTAGATGTTCTTCCAATATATAATCTTATTTCCTTGGTCCAGTCATCATCTTGTGAATCTTGGATAGTCATGACGTCATCTCCTTAATTTTGTATATGCTTGGTTTTTCTAAAAGTTCCACCAATATATTATGTGATAACTCAACATCAAGGGAGGAGACCAACCTTGCTAGTGCATTTGCCAAGATATTATATGTCCTAGATGAAGGGAATGTATGCCCTACACTAGAAATCAAGAAACTTTGTAAAGATTTAAGCGGAGGCAAGAGATTTCAAGCCATAAAACCGGCCTTTTTGATACATTCCCCTTGCCCAATATCATAGTTGTTAAAGTCATAGAAAATAAAAATAAAGAGATGTGGTTTCAAAGATTACCCTTGAAGACCAAAGGAGAAAGTCCTTGTGAACAACCCTTGGGGGTTTCCTCCTCTAGTGGGTTCGGCCTAGGTGAGGGATTCACCTTCCTCTTCCTTTTTTTGGCTCCAAGTCACTAAGTTTTAGACCTCTATAGACTTACACACTAAGTGATATCATAAGATGAGATTTTAGAGAAGCTTCTAAAATAACTTTCTCTAAGAAAAAGAACCTTGGGATTTTGCGACTTTGAATCATGAAACTAGTCTCTTGCATAAGCATGATTTACTAAACTCTACTAGGTTTAGTTAGGAAATCACACAATGGATACAAGAGAGGAGAATATGGAACTCTAGGGTTTGAGAGAATGGAGTGAGGAGATGAGAGAGTGTTAGAATGAATAACATGAAACAACAAGGAGGGTTCCGCACCCTCCCCTTAGAGCATCACCACTCGTAGGCTATTGCCAACACTAAATTATATGGCTCTAAAAATAGGAATATTCCAAGTATATTCTCCTTTCTATTAATCACACCTCCAACTGTTAGCTATATTTCAAATGCCAAAACATTAAAATATTCATTTTTCACTCATATTTTGTGCAGCAAAAACAAAAAACAAAAGAAATGCTTTGTTCTTCTTATATTTAAGGAGTAAAATTTCGAAATTTTCGGCGAAAATTTCGTTTTTTAGGGGTATGGAAATTTTAACACCATACCAAATTAATTTCGAAAAATTTCGCCAAAATTTTGCGAAATTTTCGATGTAGAGACCGGAGAGAGAGAGGGGAGGCTGAGACCGGAGGGAAAGAGGCAGAGCCGCGCGCGCCGTCGAAAGAGGGAGAGAAGAGATCCGGGGAGGGAGAGAGGGAGATCGGGAAGGGAAAAGGAGAGGGAGCAAAGAGAAGAGACATGGAGGAGGAGGGAGTGAGGGACTAGGAGAGAGAAAGAGAAGATGAGAACTGAAGAAGGAAAGAAAAAAAAAAGGAAGAGGTCTGGTTAGTCACGGGGGCAGGGCAGGAAGAACAGAAGAAGGAAAGAAGAAGAAGAAAAAGAAGAAAAAGAAAAAGAAAGAGAGAGGGAGGAGAGAGAAGAGAGAGAATGAGTGGGGTAGGGGGGTAGGCGTGAATCAGGGGGGAAGAAGAGGAAAAGGGAAAGAAAAAAAAGAAGAGAAAAAAAAAGGAAAGAAAAAAAAAAAGAAAATATTTTTTTTTTTTTAAGGGAGATTGAGATTTGGAGGCTTTAGGCAATTGGAAAGAAAAAAAAGGTTTAAGATTTTATTTGGGGTTTGATTTGGTCATTTTGGTATTTTGTTTAATTGTAAACAAAATTATGAAAAAGACATAATATGGTATATTAGTAAAAAAACGAAAAAAGACATAACACAGGCTACACAGCAAGTTAGTATTTAGATCTGAAGATTAATAAAATAATAGAGTTTACAATGGGGTACATAGGTCAGATTGAGCAAATGTGAGGTGTTATTTATATAATTATTAATTAGTGACCCATTTTTTTAACAGTATTTACCATCAGCGCGCATTATATTCATCTTATATTACATAAAACCTACTATATAATTTAGTTTTTTCAATGTTTTTTATCAATACAGTAGATAATATGTTAAATAAGCATATGGTCAAGTTTCATTCAAAATTTACGTGTTTTGATAGCAATTTCCGTCGTTTTTATCTAATTTTGTCGAAATATAAATTTTAATCGAAATTTCCACGAAAATTTCCTCGAAACCGAAATTTTACTCCTTGCTTATATAAACTAAGAGAAGCTCACACTTTTTCATCAACTCATTTCCACAAAATTTGTCAAAACACATTCACTCATTTTTCATTAACTTATTAATGCCACATAGTTAATTACGAAATTAAAAATATTTAAACATATTCAAGTTTAGTCTGTTTTTAAAGGTCTCATTAAAATCTTTGCAATGGTATAATTTTTATGAATAAAAAATGTTTAAATAAAAAGTGATAAAAGGATAAAGTCATAAAACTACTATTTTAAAATAATAAATGATATGAAAGGAAATAAATTTTTTATAACTTGAGAGACAAGGGTAATAAGGGGATAATAAAAAAAAGAAAAGCAGATGACATTAGAATTCTTCAACGCCAAAATTGGCATACAAAATTTTACAACGGGAAAATTTTTTCTTGGGCTTTGTGAGATAGCATACCAGTGGAGTTCACCAAACTCTATATTTGGGTTTTTAGCCTACGATTGGTGATGCTCTTAGCGCATATGCATTGGTTAGCTATAAGCAATAGCTAAAGCTAAAATTTAGCTAAAAGTCACAAAAATCATTTGCATTGGTTAACATTTAGCTATTGCAAGCTCAGAAGTCAAGAGAAGGCTGGACCCCATTGTGCACAGCAGCTGTTGGTAGGAGAGAGAAAAAATGACGTGGTGGCGCATGCTGATTGGTTGCCTCCCTGCAGCTGGGTCCCATTCGGTCTACAAGTAAAAAAGCAGGCCCACTTGCACACTTGTAACCGTTGCACACTTGCTACATGGTGGCTGGGTC
Organism: Dryas drummondii; assembly: GCA_003254865.1. Taxonomy (NCBI): domain Eukaryota; kingdom Viridiplantae; phylum Streptophyta; class Magnoliopsida; order Rosales; family Rosaceae; genus Dryas; species Dryas drummondii. The sequence continues at coordinate 208,097 of QANW01007699.1, read as the reverse complement.
TCAATTGTTTTTTACATGCATCAGCCAATCAAAGGAGTGTGGTGGCATTTTAAAATTGAAAATAATTGCAATGGTCCAAATTGTAACCGTTGCTTCAATTTTTTTTTTTTAAAAGCTAGTTCATTTTTTTTTTACACAATTTCACTCGATCACCTCCCACCCCTATATATATGTTGTTTCATTGCTCACAATTTTCACAACACTTTCCAAATTATTGTGAGAAGTTTAGAATTTGAAGGGAGTTTGGTTTAGTGGTTTGTTCATTTTTTACAATTTTTTTTTTTATCAAATATGAATAGTGGGAAAAGCAAAAGTCCCAATTTTTACAATGAAAATCAAGTGGCCCTTTGCAAAGCCTATGTAAAGATGATGCAGGATCCATAAGTTAGTGCAGATCAAGAGAAGGAGGTTTTTTGGCAAAGAATATAGCATAAATATCAAAATCGCACTGGCAATAGAAGATCACTCACCTCTGTGCAAACACAAATGGGAAGAATAAAAAAATCTGTCATTTATTATCAAGGTTGTCTTACTCAAGTTGAAAATGAACAACACAGTGGGTGTAGTGAAGTAAATAAGGTAATATTATAATTTTTTTTGTTTAATACTATAATTTGTATTCTTTGGTTTATATCCTACACTTGAATAATATAAATGCAGATTGATCAAGCTAGAAAATTGTACGCAGAAAAGCATGACGGCAAGGCCTTCAAGTTCAACCATTGTCTACCAGTTTTAAAAGATTGTCTCTTTCCTCGTTCGAAGTTAATCCATATGGGACATCACGATGTTCAGGATGCTCCGCAATCGCATCCAGTCGAGGCCGTTGATCTTTCTTGCGATGACGAGCCTTCCCAGCCTTCTCCGACCCCCTCTTCGAGCAAAAGGTCCCCAGGAAAAAAAGCCACAATAGAGGGCAGAAAGAAGGAAACACATGATGACCGAGCCAGACAAGCATGAAATGAGAAGTTGAGCGCCATGGTCAAGGCACAAGAACGGATAGCAGGAGTACGTGAAGGCCAGTTGGAGATTTAATAACGGGATGCGGACATGAGGATAATATCAACGGATATTTCTGGAATGGATAAAGAAACAAAAGTTTTTTGGGTGGAAATGAAGCGTCAATTGATGGCTAAATACACATCTAATCCATCTGGATCGACTGCTTCAGAAACGAGCAACAATGCCTATTTCCTATGCTCGATCCTTGATTTCCTAGTTTATTTTTCATATTATATTTCCTTTATTATGTATTTCCTTGATCGTTGCTTTCGTTTATAATGTATTTCTTGAAATTAAAAATTTTACACTTAAATAAAAACATTACAATTAGATAAAAACGACACTTGAAGATGCAACACAAATGCTAATTCTCATCCCTAGCCCCCTTCAACACCCACAGATGATCAATGATATTGTTACGAAGGTTCGTGTGCGCAGCTTCATTCTGGATAACTCTGTAACGATCCATTGAGAACTCGGCTTGCGCGTAGTTAGCCCCAAAAAAGGTTTGTCTAAAGGTTCTAGAGCGCTCCAGATGTGGTAGAAGGTCAGCAGTTCGTGTCTTCCATCACATCGTAAGCTCTACGTGGGCGACGTCGTGTTTTGTCTTCCTCATCATCCTCATCATCCTCATCATTCTCATCATCTAACACCCACTCATCTTCAACAATCATATTGTGCATGATGATGCACGCCTACATGATGTATGATACGAGATCCAAATTCCAAGATCGAGCAACCCCCTTAACAATTGCCCAATGCGCCTATAGAATCCCAAAAGCTCTTTCAACATTCTTTCGATATGCTAATTGTAATTTTTCAAAGTGTGCATGTTTTAAGTTGCTTGGTTGCCTTATAGTCTGGATGAAAGTTGCCTACTTAGGATATATATATACCATCTGCAAGATAGTATGCAATATCGTATTTCTGCCCATTGACTGTGTAGTTAACCTTCGGAACCCTCCCATAAATCATGAAATTTGCAAAGTTCGTATCCCTCTCATCACTCGATCCATTGAAGGGTATAATGGGAGTAATGGGATAATTGGGCAAATTAGGATTCATGGGGGGATTTGGGGCCATGGGATAATTGGGAAAATTGGGATTGTTGGGGAAATTGGGGGCCATCGTGGGATTGTGGGCCATGATGAGTGTGCATTTTGCATCATTTTATGATACTAATTCCCTAACCTAGAGTGTTAGAACTCGATACTTTTGTGTCTGTTGTCTTGTTTTTGTTTTTAGGTCAAATGAAGCATAAATAGGAAAAAAGAACAAATGGAGCCGTTTTGGGACATTTCCTGGTCAAACTAGGAAAAGAGCATAAATCCTAGTCAAATGAGGATTCCTAGTTACAAGAGGAAACATCAAGCCCGAAACCATCATTGTCGAGCCAGAAATGAGAAATCCTAATTGGAGCAGGAATTCCTGGTTGAACTAGGAAACCTAACCTTACTAGATAAATGAGTCCTAATGAGACTAGGAGTCACTAGGGGCAATATGGTCATTACGAGAAGTTGAAATGGACAAGGAATCCTACATCTTCAAGGATTCCTAATGGGACTAGGAAAAGTTGGTCAAAATCAACTCAATCAAGTCAAGGTTCCAGAAGCTTCTAGATGGTATTGGACATCCATGGAATCAAATGAGGTGAAGAAATGAATTTGAATCCAAGAGGGAGAAATAGGTGAAATTAGAAGTCGAAGTCAAAGTCAATAGTCAAGGGTCAACTATGCCATGTCATGAAGTCACATGGGCCTAGGAGAAGGATGGTGAAGTGGCAGCCCATGCGCAAGCAAGCAGCCCATCACGCCAAGCCTATGCAACCATGCACCAATCCTAGCAGCTAGAGCCCAAGTCTTTGCAGCCCACATGCGCAAGCTTAAGGAAACCCTAGCCCTTGCCGTGCAGCTTAACTACCTAACCCTAAAAGCTTATGCGCATGCTAGTGTGAACTTAAGCCCAATGCATGAAAGCCTTGTAGCCAGCCCATGTGTCATTTAAAACCCTAGTCCTAGCCGCACACCCCTATGTCTTGCCTCATAAGGAATTCTCACCCTACTTCTATAAATACATCACATTCTCTCATAATTCAGAGCCCCATCAGTTCACAAAATTGAGAAATAAAGAGGGAGCAGCCGAGAGAGAGAGAGAGAGAGAGAGAGAGAGAGAGAGAGAGAGAGAAAGAAGGAGAGACCCTTGCTGTAGCCCTAGCTCACCCTTGTCGTGAGCCTCCTTGCTGCTTAGGTCTCTCCCTTCTTCTTCTTTCTTACCACAGCCCCCTCTTGAGATGTTCTTTTATTTTTGTTTTGGAATTCTTGTTTCTTGCTTTTAATTAGTTTTATTTAGTTAGTTTGATTCCCAACATGTATTGAGAATTTATTTATTTATTTCAGTTTTGTTTCTCTATTTTAATTATGTAATAGTTTATCCTATCTTGCATGTTAAGCCGTAGGTTGATTTTCAAATATGTCATGTTTTAATAAATCGTTTATCCGTCTCTTGATGAATTGATTTAATGTTTGCACTTATCAAATTTCATTTATCTATTAGAACCCGCTTGTTAGCTGTATGCACTCTTTGACTGATCACTTTAGGGTAATTGCATCTAGTTTATTTGTTAGGTTTAGATGTGAAATAGTTAAAGACACTAAATCACAGGTAACAAGAGAATAAGAAATTGTTCTTGGTAATGGTTTTGTAGGATCTCTACAAGGAAATAGTCAAAGCTTGTATGTTGTGCGTGTTTGATGTTCTCATAGATCTTAATGACTTTTGCAGGGGTAACAGTTGCCTTAGCTTTATTGTTTATTAACCATTCCCTGTGGGATCGACTCCGTGCTTGTACGCTTTGTTACTGATGCGATTCGTGCACTTGTGAGTAAACTTAGAATAGTTTATTTATTAGGTTTAGATGTGAAATAGTCAAAGACACTAAATCACAAGTAACAAGAGAATAAGAAATTGTTCTTGGTAATGGTTTCGTAGGACCTCTACAAGGAAATAGTCAAAGCTTGTATGTTGTGCGTGTTTGACGTTCTCATAGATTTTAATGACTCTTGCATGAGTAACAGTTGTCTTAGCTTTGTTGTTTATTAACCATTCTCTGTGGATCGACCTCGTGCTTGTACGCTTTGTTACTGACGCGATTCGTGCACTTGCGAGTAAATTTAGAATATAATGTGTTTTTATTTTGTTCTAAGAAAACAATCAACATGTCATTGAAAAATTGGGATTCATGGGAAAATTGAGATCTATGAGGAAATTGGGATCCATGGAGAAATTGGGATCCATGGTTGTTGGATATGGTGTTTTGTGGATGAAGAGTGTGTAGTGTGGTTGTATTTATAAAGATGAAAATGTGAGGTAGATGATGAATGAGGTAGATGAGAAAATATACAAATGAAAAAAATTTAAATATGTATTAAAATAATAATATTTAAATATATTCAATATTATACTCATACTAAAGATCTCATTAAAATAATTACAATGGTATAATTATTAAACTATATTAATTTATACATTTTAATTTATAAGAGTATACATGAATATACTTTCTAAATTAAATAGGTGAGTTTTAGCTATAACATTTACCAATGTACAAGTTTGTGGTTTTAGTTAAAAACTATAGCTAAATATTGATTTTATATATAACTATAGCTAAAACCAATGCACATGCTCTTAGGGGAGTCATGTGATGCATGATGTCATCTCTTATGACATCATCATCTTTACTCTCCTCCACCCATTCTTTATCCCTTTTGTGACCAATTTGGACTTCCTCAGATTTTTACATCAAGTGCTTGACATTTCTTAAGTAAGCTAACATACTTGGCTCTATGGCCTCATACTCAGAGTTCACCTGATTTACAACTAACTAGAAACTTAATTTCCAGACTTTTCCATTTATAATCCCTCAGGCGAAATCAAGATTAAACATGTTCCACTGCATGTGGAAGTTGATGACCTATCCACATTCATGATCTCAGGTTCTTCCCTTTTACCCATTTATAGTTTTCAGAACAATGAACTCTACAATGAAGTCACCCTCTACTTAACCTTTGACCGAAGCTCTCGGCACATAATTGATGTCAAATTGGCTGAGCTTGACATACCACTTCATTAATCTTCTTGAGGCATCGGGTTTATATAGAACTTGCCTCATCGGTTGATTAGTTAAAACGTTAATTCTATGAGCCTGAAAATAGGGCCTCAACTTTCATGATGAAACAATCAAAGCCAAGGCCATTTTTTCTATTGGCTCATACTTCGCCTTTGCCCTCTGCAAGGCTTTTCCCACGAAGTGGATTAGCTGTGGAACTTTTCTTTCCTGTCGAAAAAGCATTAAACTTACAGTTGAGCTTAAAATCACCAGCTACATATATAATTGCACGTAAAGGACTGGTTTCGTCAAGATAGGAAAATCATGAAAATATTCTTTGATTCTTGGAATGCCTCTTCACACTCCACTCAAACTGCTTTGATTTCTTAATTGTCTTAAAGAAAGGTAAGCATTTGTCTATTGCCACTACTCTCTCCTCATCACTGTTTATTTAGACCAATAAAGCCACACTAGAGAGATTGTTTGATTGTGTGGACATATTTTCTATTCTATACAGTCAAACTTAAAAAAAAAAAAAAAAAAAAAAACCCTAATTAAAAAGGTTAAAATAGTACAAAGTCATTTAATAAAAGGGAGACTTACATTTAGGTTCTTTAATTTTACAATTTGTTAACTAAAGCCTTATGACTTTTAAAATTCTAATTAAAGTTCAATAATATTGTAACCATTACATGTTACATAATATTAATCTATTAGTTTTTATTTTTTTTATGCATACTAAGCATTGAGCGCTCGGTGACCATTTTCGAGTGTTCGGCTGTGCATTTTTACTTCTTTCTCAAGCCATGGTTTGTCGGTTTTATATTAGGTTTTAACTTTGAAATTCTGGGCTAATCTCAGAATTAAAACCTAATATGCAGTCTGCACAAATTTCATTTTATACCCTGAAAAGGTATGAGGGGAACCCATACACTATACCCTCAAAAAATAAAAAAGTAATGACATATTTCTTTGATAAGACAATGATCAAAGGCTTTATTTGGGAAAAAAAAGCCATAAGGTTTTTTTTCAAATAAGAAATATTAGAAGAACTAAACTCTAATTTTTTTTCTTAATAAAATTATAAATAATTAATTCACCCCCACTAACTATAGTTTTTTTTTATGTTTTTACCCACTACTCTCTCTCATGTTTCTTTCTTGATCTTTTTTCATCTCTCTCCAATTCATTATTATTTTTAGTAAAATCGGTCCATTGACACGTGGGATAGCGTGTGTCAAGAGGCTAGTAATTATTATATAACTATAGATTTTTTTTTAATGATTTTTTTACTCTTATGATTAATTATATTTTTATTTTATTAGCACTACATAAGTGATAGCTTTGGTTTAAAAATAAGGAAAAATTGTGTTGAATTTTTCAGTGCACAAGATATATAGATCAACTTGAACGTGACACGATTATAAACTAGTGACACAAACACGAACTACTAATACAATTGCCTCCTTTAATTAGATAACTTTTAAAGTTCTGTTACATATGTACGAGCAACAATGTATTTCGAGAATTTCCTACAACTGTTGATAAATTTTATATATGTTCAACTGGTTAAAAGAGAAACTTTGTTTTTAATTTCAATTAATATGCTAAATTTATAATTTTCGTGGAGGGATTATATGAGCTAGAGGTAGAGCTGGTTTGGTACGTGGTATTGTACTGAACTGTTTTGTAAGGTATGCCAGTTCAACATGCATTAGCTGCAAGCTGCCCAACTGGTTTCTGCCAAAAGAGAAAAGGTGCGAAGTGCCCAACTGTTTTGACATCAAGAAATTTCACGTGTTGTTCAAAACAAAAACCAAATTGAAAAAAAAAAAAAAAAAAAAAAATTTAAGCCACGTGAAAACCTTTCTGGAAACGGAGGCTGGCGTAGGAAGGAGAAAGCTCACCATAACAGTTGACAGAGATCATGATTTCCTCATTTTAAAATCTCTACAACAACAACATAAAAAAAAAAAAAAAAAAAAAAAAAAAAAAAAGTTGCATACACATCCAAGTCAAAGTTTAATTTATTGCAAAGTATAGCGGGAGTGCCACGTGTAACGATCAGATTACCCATCATTTTTATATTATAATCACGTGGGGCCCACCCGATTGTCAATGGACCACCGAGATCCACCGACGATCCGCGATTATAACGCCGTTATTTCATTCGTATCGTCTTGCGGGAAATACAAAGCCTTTGTTTGTCCAACTCACACAATACGTCATCGTATCGTACGTGGCTTTCTCCCTACCCCTTTTTATCTTACCTACCAATAGACTAATAAGATCAAAGTCGCTTTAGTTTTCTTATGGTAACTACTTCTTTTTTTTTTTTTTTTTTTTTTAATGAGTACTTTTGGTGGTACAGCACAACTCATATGAATCACGTTAAATTTAAACCAAATTTCTTGTGAGTATGAACATTAATTTTGAACTCTGTCTATTGTTCATTCTAGAGAGAACAATTTTCAACAAAAATTTACCAAGTTGTGCTAACCAACTTTATTTGTAAATTTTTCTTGTGGTGAAAGTATTTGTGTGGTATCAGTATGTTGGAATTTTCATCTTCTCTATCCACAAAAAATATCAAGGCTCACAGTACCATTTTATTATTACAAAAACCATTTTACTATAACAAGAACCATTTTACTATAACTAGAATTATTATTATACAAAAGATCACATTAGTGAATTACATTATGCGACAAGCGACGTGTTAGTTATCAACCAATCAATCAAAATAATGGAAGTAATGAGTGAATTTCACATGTTACATAATGGTACCGTTTACCTTTAGAATATAAAAATATAATTCCTCTAACATTACTATGTTTTGAATATAACGGGCTTGTTTTATTTGATTAAACGAGGGTCAAAAGCTGCCAAAAAAAAAAAGAGATGTCAAAAGAAAAGGAGATATTCGAATTGTAACCTTGGGTGTGGGACTAAATGTTCTCAACCACTGAAATTGCAAGCCCTATTACTAGAACAAGAAACATACATTGCCTTTGATTTGTAATAAGATGGATATTCATGACAAATTCATGACATATTTAAATAAAAATACCAAAAACTTTGAGTAATGCTAAAGAAACCATATTTGGTAAACCTATTGTGGTATTGAAAATCTGACAAAAATTACAGCAAATGTCAACTAATATGGTAGTAAAAATATGTTCACATATATCTAGGCTGATTCTGAGGGAAAGACTTTAGGACTCTGTATTTGGATGTACTATTGAATAGTAAACAACAGTCTTTGTCATAAGAAAACAAACCTATGAATCTATGATTGACAAAGCCAAGTAACATAATGATTCCATGATCTAAAACCATACACCAAAAACAAACCAAGTGGCAGTTAAAATCAATGCAGGAATGCAGGAATGCAGGAAGTTTCCTCTAAGTCTGCAACTGCTTAACATTATTAACTCATTCACAAGTATAAAAACTGAATTTTGTGGATGAAGTGATCAGACTCAGACCGATCAGACCCCACTTGCCCCTTTCCTCTATCTCTTTCTTTCCCATTCCTTCTCATGACTTCGTCTTCACTCACTCTCCCCCTTTCTTTCTCTATCTCTCTTTCTCTCTCTAAGTAATTTCCCTCTCTCTCTCTCTGGCTGTATTATTTTCAAACGCTTTGAAAAGCAGCAAGTAATTTCCCACTCTGTCTGCTTTTTCCCAATCGCCCATTTGGCCATGTCCAGCAGCATCTTATTATACGCATCTCATTCCCTTCACTTTTCGTAGCCTTAAGCATTCGCTTCTTCATTCCTTGAGTTCCTTCCACACTACACTAGACTCTGTTTTTACTTGCTTGCTCAGCCATTCATTCCTTTATTCATTCATTCATTCATGGAGCCCATTGACAAATCAATGATGAAGCACCGACACCACCAGAGGAGTCTTCAGAGGCTGAGATGCTCTGTCCAGAACTACGATTGGGGCAAGAAAGGCCGAGAAGACTCCCAGGTCGCCAGGCTCTCTGCCTTTAACTCTGCCTCTCAAATCGACCCAGATAAGCCTTACGCTGAGTTTTGGATGGGAACCCATGACTCCGGACCCTCCTTTCTGATTCCCAATGGGGATGAAAATAATGGGTTTTTCTCAGTTCAGTCCGAGACTGAGAGTCTTAGTCTGAGTCTCAAAGATTGGGTTTCTAAGAACCCAAATGTGCTTGGTGACAAAGTGCTCCAGAAATGGGGCTCTGACCTGCCTTTCTTGTTCAAGGTACTGTTTTTAACATAAATTCTCGCATTCACATTCTGGTCATCTACACCTCTTTATGCATGAAAAGAAAAGCTTCTAATATAAGATTGGCATAAAAAATTTCCGTATAGAACCTTGTCCAGACCAAGTGTGGATGACCCGAGTTCTAATTCTCGCTATGAATTCCATCAAATTAAATTCTTGGGTTTTTTATTTTGTTTGATGTGTTTGTGTTTTTTAGGTGCTTTCTGTGTCAAAGGCATTGTCAATACAGGCACACCCAGATAAGGAATTGGCCAAGGCTTTGCACAAGTTTATGCCAAATATTTACAAGGACGATAATCACAAGCCTGAGATGGCGCTCGCTATAACACATTTCCAGGCTCTTTGTGGTTTCATCACTATTGAGGTATATAACAACAACAATTCATCAATTGATAAATTTTGAACTTCAATCATTTCATAGTGGTTATTTAATCAATCTCGTAAGTGAGACCAGATAATGTGTGACTTAGAGAACTGGGTTGTCTTCCAATTGTTTGTTTGGTTGCTGAGTCATTTCATGACAATCATTAGCACTTTTTTGAATCTTTACGTGCTTCCTTTTGTTATGCTTAATTTGGTCATTAAAATAATTGACTTGTAACCATGTTTGGGCCCCAACTGAATTATTGACCATCATACAGAAATTTGATGTAATACCAAAAAAGTAGAAGGAAAAAAGTATTGTTTCTCATTCTAAATTCCCTCTGCTCACTGTTTACAACACCTATTAAGACAGGTCAACCTTAGAGATGAGTTTTTATTATTATTTTAATTCTTATTTATTATTATTATTACATGTGATACAAACAACTTAAACTAAATAGTCATATTAAAAACATTGGATTCCAACATAAACAGTGGAAGTCCTGATTTTTATGTAAAAATTGAGAGTGGAGAGCAGGTGTAGTGTTGCTCTCTGTCCTTCAGAATCTCTCCCTAGGATACTTTTTTTTTTCTTCCCCATAAATGGGTGTAAACCAATATTGCCTTCCCTGTAGTGATCTCAATAACAACTTACTACTTGGCAAAGGCAAATTTTGTATCTAAATGGATGACCATAATGGAATGAATAATATGATACGCCTTAATTAGTGATATCTGTAACAGACATATAAAGTTTATAAGCTTCTTGGTAGAATGCAAAGTAAGATCTTTCTTTAAGCTTAATCTCATTAGTTTGTGAATAACATTGTTGATGTTTTATACTTACTCATATATTTACTTGGAGCTATCTGCTATTCTATTTTCAGGAGCTTAAGGATGTGCTTGATAATGTCCCTGAGATTGTAGAACTGGTTGGTAGTGAAGATGCAAACCAAGTCCTTCAAACCACTGATCAGAATGGGGAGGATAAAGTAAAGTCTGTTCTGCGTGCAATTTTCACCCAACTCATGTCAGCCAGCAAACAGAAGATAATTACAGCAACAGCTAAAATGAAAAATCGTTTACGCATGGAAAGCCAGGTAAATTTGATGAGTTCAATTTTTTTCCCTTCAATGTAATTGTCAAATTATCTTTTTATGGACAAGTTCAGTCTCAAAGCATTAAGGACATGCATGAATTTTTTGTTCAACACACTAGCAGATGGACATTTGCAAGATACATCTGACTGAATGCTCATTAACCACCAAATTTCTTAAGCTAGAATTTGGGGCTTCAATTCTTTGACCTCCATTAGATTTTATGTTAATGTTTTCTATTTTCCTTATGTGGTAAATTTGGTAGTCAAACCCTCTGCTATGCTCATTCTGAATTGTCAATCACAACTTTCACTCATTTTATCAGGTGAGACCCTTGACAGACAAGGAACAGCTCGTGTTGCGGTTGGAAAAGCAATATGCAGCTGATGTGGGTGTTATATCTGCCTTCTTTCTCAACCATGTGAAGCTTAATCCTGGAGAAGCACTATACCTTGGAGCAAATGAACCCCATGCCTATTTATTTGGTGAATGCATCGAATGCATGGCAACCTCAGACAACGTCGTGAGGGCTGGCCTTACTCCCAAGCATCGGGATGTTAAGACCCTTTGTTCTATGCTAACATACAAGCAGGTAAAGTACTCAGCAGGCTTTCGATCTTGACTGGATCTTCTACTTGTTTGGTAGTAATAGAAGCATTCTATGGATGTATTATGAAAATTTTGAAACTCTATGCTACAGAAATATAAATGGAAGATGGTATTCTGTGTGAGGACTTGTTAAACATTACCATTTGATATCATTTCTTTTGCAGGGCTCTCCTGAAATCCTGAAAGGAATTGCTTTAAATCCATATGTAACAAGGTACCTCCCGCCTTTCGATGAATTTGAGGTTGATCGCTGTCATCTTCCCCAGGGAGAATCAGCAGTATTTCCTGCAGTCCCAGGTCCTTCCATTTTTGTTGTTACTTATGGGGAGGGAATCATATATACAAGTGATCTTAAGGGAGATGTAATTGCTGAAGGAGATGTTCTTTTTGCACCTGCTGACACTGAGGTTAGCATAACAAGTGCATCTGAGTTGCAGATATATAGAGCGGGAGTGAACAGCATGTTCTTTCAAGCCTCATAAATTGCTTTGCAGCACCACATCTTAGCTCTAGGGCAATCAAATAGCTTATTAATTTTGCTTCTGTTATGATAAATGCATATCTGTATACCAATATGTAATATTAGCACTGTCATGAAAATGACTGTGCAATGTAATATAGTATAAGTTATACAAATAAGAATGAGAGGCGCTATTCGCACTACCAAAATGTAATTCTACACTCCATTCATTTTTTTATTCATTCAATATATTTTATTCTCCTCAATTAAAAAGTAGTGGTACAAAGTAACATAAACCACATCAATTTAGTTTGGGGTTTTTTCATTTTGGCACTCAAAATTTGACCCGTATTCCAACTTGATACCGAAACTTTAATTCAATCCAATTGAGTTCGAAACTTTTATTTTGTCTAATAATTCTTTAATCCAATTTTTGTCCATCTATCTAACAGAAGTGCCATGTCCCTACGAGTACCAATTGTGTATCTTACCTCCGGATCACGTTTTGGAAACATTTCCACCACCATGATTCTTATTTTCCATTTAGTTTGCTTTGATTATCGTAGAAATCATGGCGTTTACATCCCATAATTCCAAGTTAATTTCTTAATGCGATTGGTTTTAGCTCTACCTAACTTTGTCTTTGGTTTTGGTATTGATTTTGTACTTCTCAATTGCTTGCGTTATCTGTTAAAAACTCCAGTTTATTCTCAGTGTTACTTTCAGTCTACTTTATGATTTACTTGATCCAAACATTGTTCTATGATTTTCAAGGTTACAATAGGCTTTTGGGAAGAGGATCAATTCAACACCTACGAATTAGTGGTCGCAGACCTTATATGAAGGCCACTGCCACCACCAGATCTCGATTGAGGAAAGTCCTTTGTCTTCAAAGGCAAAAAAAGAACTTTGGCCAAAAAATGTTCAAAAAATGTTCATTGTGTTGTAAAAGTATGTAGAAATTAGGGTTTGTGGAAAAGAGGAGGCAGAGAGAATATGATCAGTCTCTTTCATTCATGTTATAAATATACTTATATAGAAGTAGGGTTTACTAGGTTTTGTATATTTACTAGTATGCCCCTACAACTAATTACAGGAATAGCCACACACAATAATATATTTACAACACTCCCCCTTAGATATTCCATGTCATTAGTGTTGTCTCTGCTATGCGCTTCTAAGTTGCCTCGTTAAAACCTTGCCAAGTAATAAAAACCCTGTGGGAACAAAAACAACCCTGGTCGAAGGAAAAACAGTGCAACGCGCTTTTGGTCCAAGATATTGTTGTATTCTCAATGGTAAAGACATAACCAGTTTGAGAACGCGCCTTATGCGGGTCTGATAGATACCCTGCGTCAGCATATCCAAAAGGCGAGCATCATTCCGAGGATCGAGGGGGTTCGATTCATTCCTTGATGCGTAGCTAGGGATAGAATAAGCCCATATCCGTCGTACCTCTAAGGTGGCGGAAAATGTCTTTTATGTCATTCCAGTGGCGGCGTGTTGGCGCAGAGCTACATCTAGCTAACAAGTTCACAGCGAATGAGATGTCCGGTCTAGTACATTGAGCCAAGTACAATAATGCGCCTATTGCACTTAGATATGGGACTTCTGGTGCCAATATCTCTTCGTTATCATCTGCGGGACGAAACAGATCCTTCTTAGGATCTAGACTACGGACGATCATGGGTGTGCTAGAAGGCTTCGCTTTATCCTCATTAAAGCGCCTTAACATCTTCTGGATGTAATTCGATTGATGGACTAGAATTCCATCTGCACGGTGCTCGAGCTCCAGGCCGAGACAGAAATTCGTTCTCCCAAGATCTTTCATCTCGAATTCCAACTTCAGGTGTTTAGCTGTTTCCTTGATCTCTTCAGGAGTACCAATTAGATTCATGTCATCGACATAAACAGCTACAATAGCAAAACCAGAACTTGTTTTCTTAATAAACACGCAAGGGCATAGAACATTATTCACATATCCCATCCCGATCAAATACTCACTTAGACGGTTATACCACCTCCGTCCGGATTGTTTTAATCCATAAAGTGAACGCCTCAAACTAATGGAGAGCGTGTTCTGTGGTTTGGAACTATTTGCATCGGGTGTCTTAAGTCCTTCGGGAACTTTCATATATATCTCTGTATCAAGATCCCCATAGAGATAAGCAGTAACTACATCCATAAGCTGCATACTCAGTTTTTCGGAAACTACCAAACTGATAAGGTAGTGGAACGTTATGACGTCCATTACGGGGGAATACTCTTCCTCGTAATCAATCCCAGGGCGTTGAGAAAATCCTTGCGCCACTAGACGAGCCTTGTATCTCACAATCTCGTTTTTCTCATTACGCTTCCTTACAAATACCCATTTAAATTCTACAGGTTTAACATGGGGAAGGTGTAGGAACGACAGGCCCAAACACCTTTCTCTTTGTCAAGGAATCTAATTCGACCTGGATTGCTTCTTTCCATTTTGGCCAGTCGTCTCGACGTTGACATTCATCAACGGAGTGAGGTTCGATGTCATCGCTAGTTATGATTTCGGTAGCTACCGCGAATACAAATATATCATCGATGATAATCGCGTTTCGATTCCAGAGCTCACTTAAGCATGCATAATTTATAGAGATCTCTATGTTCTCGGGAGTGGGTTCAAACGTTGGAGCGTCCCCCAACGCCGTCTCTTCTGGGACGGACCCATAATCCGGAACTATTTCGTGAGATGGATCGATTGAGATCGCGATGTCAAGGGGACTCGTTTGTGCCAAATGTATCCTCTTCCAGGGATAAGAGTCCATCGAACCTAGTGGTCAACCTCACTTCTGGGCAGGGACATATGACTGGTTAGCCACTATTGCTGTACCTCGTCCATCTGGGACGACACGTCCTCCTAGGACGACACGTTCTTCGGGGACGGATATCCTTGCAGGCATGTTTGCAGCAGGTATATGTGATCTCGTCACTTTAGCTAGATCAGAGAATGCGTCTGGCATATTATGAGCTATACTCTGTAGATCTAGAATTCTCCGCACTTCACTATCACATTGTGCGGTTCGGGGATCGAGATGAGACACAGTGGGGACATTCCACGTCAATTCACGTCGTTCTTTAGGAACGGTGACGTTCATATCTCCCCCTAACGGCGGGAAGACTGTCTCATCAAAGTGACAATCCGCAAATCTAGCGGTAAAGAGATCGCCTGTCAAGGGCTCTAAAAAGCGTATAGTGGATGGGGATTCATAATCGACATATATGTCCATTGTTCGTTGAGGACCCATTTTTGGTACGTTGTAGCGGCGCAACTGGCACGTAAACTGCATACCCAAATACGCGTAAGTACGAAACGTCAGGTTCGTACCCAGTCACCAGCTGTAACGCGGAGTAAGGTTGGGTAGCAGTGGGCCTCAACCGGACCAACATGGCTGCATGCACTACAACAAAAATGTCGATAGATATCAGTCGTGGACTGATATCTATTTGGGTAGTCGTCTGATATAGCGCGTCGTGATATCTAATGTTCACATTTTAGATATCAGTTTTAAACTGATATGTAAACATTGTTTATATATCATTTTTGATATTATTTCTGATATCTATAAAATTCGAATATCAATAGTTCTGATCAATACATATCGTATTTGAGATAGAATATGATATAAAACCATGATATCAATATCAGATTTGAGGTAGAATATGATTTAAAATCTTGGTATCAATATCAGGTATATGATAAAATCTGATATGTAATCTCGATATCAATATCAGGTATGGAACATACTCTGATATCTAAATATTGTTTATATATCAGGTCTGAGAGAAAATCTGATATCAAAATGACATAACATTTCAGTTTTTAGACCAAAACTGATTTGGAATGTATGATATATATTATTTTTTTTTTTTCACCTAAAAAGCATATCAATGAATTAAATATACAATTGTGCCTGTATTTTGAAATGGCCTGAAATTTGTGCAAGTATAAAATCTTTCATTCCCATATATTTCATATTTTAAGCACCAATAACATTCAAAGTACCCAAAAAGGGATTACAATATAATATCCAACAAGTAGTTCTATAGTTAAGGAAATACATAAAGAATTACTAAGGTATGACTGATGGTACTAATTTGAAGATACAAAAGCTGACAACTTCATCTAGCTAGTGGAGTAGAATCATTCACATCTTAAAGTTGTGTTGATTGAGACTAAATATACATAAGCTCTTCTCATGAACACTAGACCTGCAAAAGCATAATGCAACCCAAGTGATCTGAATGTGTCAACAATTATGTTTGCATTCTCCTTGTAGTAGTCAACCACAGTGGTTATAGCCTGAAAATGTAAAATTTTTTTACTTGAAAGATAGACCTTGCAATGACTAACTTGGAACAGAAATGGGATGTAAATTCTAACCTGGTAACCTTATGCAGAAAGGCATGCTAGTCCTCAAGCCTGAGCAATATTTGATGCACCTACCCTCTGTAACCATCTGCAGAAAAATCAGAATAAACACCAAAAGATTACATCCTACCGTATGGCCTTGCTCAGCTCCATACCCTCTGTAACCTTGAGCTGTTGATAGAGCATATGCTTGCTGTAAGAACATAATATAAGAGCTTAATATTCATCAGACTAGAAACTAAGAAAAAATAGCTCTTTACAATTTAGCATATATATATATACACACATATCAAGCATAAGAAAATGTTAAGTTTGTGTTCTCTCTGCTTCTTTCAACTCCATCAAAAAGAAAATTGAACGGAAAGGTAAAATTATAATCAAGCAATCGAAAATATTGCTGTGCTACATGCTCTCACTAATTTTCTCTGATCATGCAAGTCAAGGCTTGCGTATAGCAATGAGTTTTATATTTCTACACTTTTACTAGCAGGTTATAAAAAGAAGACTGAGGGGATGAAGACATGCACTTGTCACGACTGTCCCAAATATTGGATTATAGAGGAAATGATAAATAAAAGGACAGTTGAACTAAATAAGAAAACCAACAATGAACTTTATTATGGAAAAAGTAATATCAAACACAACCAGCATATTATTGCTTATAATTTGTAATCAAGTCAATCCCTCAGGCATTGGAAGTGGTGGCTGTCCCTGTGGGAATGAAGGCCCAACACTAGCAGGATCGTACCTGACTGAGCAAATCATTGATAAAGACAATTAGTACAAGCACGTTAAATGTGACAAATTTTATAATGACTGGTGAACATAAACTTAAGCTTACATGAAACATGGATTGAGAAAAATGTTGGGGAGCAGCAGCATGTTGGAACCCCGAATTGTGCCCCATTTGTGGGGGATACTGATGATGGAAGCCAGGCATTGAAGGTTGTCTTGGTTGTGGTGGTAATGGTGGCTGCAGCGGCAGATGAGAAACTCCAGTTGTCTGTAATGGCCGTTGCAACTGGCTGGAAGCAGCAGGCATTTGGGGTTGATGAAGTGAAGGTGGCTGCGAAGAAGAATGATGAGGATGTGTGGGTAGATTTGGAAGTTGAGAGGACTGTGAAAGTGATGTCGGGGGCATTTGAGGATTCATATGCCCCTTAGGCTGCTGTGGGGTCTGCAGGGGAGGTGAAGGCATGGGCTAAGAGTGATGATTGATTGCTGGAGCAGCATATAGACAATGATTAATGAAAACAATAAGCCTCCACAGAGAGCAATTATATGAAAGAGACCATATTCAACAAAAATGGTATATGCTTATGCACCGCAAAGAGAATTTAAAATCAAAGTAAGACATTAATTATATGTTATTCAATTGACAGGACTATTTGGTAAAATCTTGTAATTAATTATGCTTTCCAGATTGGTCATTATTCAGAAACCATATATTTTTTTTTTTTTAAAAAGTGAATGATATGCCAAGTTAGACTTTGCCCCCAAACAACCATATGGATTTTACATGAACTTTCTCCAAGAATGACAATGCATACTATTGATGAAATTGTAATTGAATTCTTGTTATAATTTGGTTTATTGGAATTTCTTGAACATAATTCATTCCTTGTCTTACGTGCATTACAGCTTTGTAAAGACAAGATGCTTGCCACCCACCATGGATTATAGAGAAGAAAAACTAACCACAAAAGGACAAACAAAACAATACAAACAACCATATAAAAAACTATACAAGGGTACAGTACCCCGAAACTCGCAGGAGTATGCCACAAATACTGCTTTCGAAGTTTATAGGACAACAGTTTCAATAAAAATAGGTGAGTATTTATCTATGACGGTACTAAAGATTGCCCTTTCATGACTGTGCCAGCCAACTTGTAAGCACATTAAAAACCCAGTGAAGCAAATAGCATAAAAAATCAATTAAACAAACAAGAAAGCATTGCATATGACGATAAATTTGAACAAAAGTGATAATAATCATGATTTTGAATCCCAAAGAAAAGCAAAGAAATTTATAGAGATTTATATAGCTTACATTGGATAGGTGGTTTTGAATCCCTGTGTTCCACGATTGGTCTCCAGAAAAACCTTGTGAGCATTCAGTTGCTCCAAGAACGGGAAAACGAAGGAGTGATGCCTTTGAACGAATGTGAAGGATTGATTGAGCGGATGGGGAAAATTTAGTCACAACAGTAACGGATTGGGCGGATTGGGTTAGACTGTCAGAGGCGTAAAAAATAACAGCTTCAAGAGACGTCTCATACCTGTGATATTGCCTCTTGCTCTGCTGAAGGCATTTTCTTCGACGCCAGTTGTGCTGCATCTTTAATCTGCAATATCGTAATATCTTAGCAATTCATAAATTTAGTATACCAACACGTGTGGAAGCAAGGAAGCGATATAAAAACAGTATGACAGCTAACCTGGAGGGCCTTTACACGATTCCAAAGTGGTGGCAAGTCTGCAAACAATTTCTTTACACAAAGCTCTAGAGGTTTTGCATGCTTGAAAAAGGAGTGTTTTAACAATTTCTCTGCTGTTGGCCTCTTTGTTTGATCTTTTACCAGGCACATTGCAACCATCTCTTTAAAAGACTGATCACGACTGGAAATCCTCTAATTAGAATATTATTCCCTAAGCGAAATACAATATAAAGAAGCAACTACAGTTGAAGCCTTTGACCACTTACATACCAATTAATGATACACAATGCACTAATATATGCTTTACATACATTAAACACATATATGCGTCAATATAATTGTCCATCTAGAAAGAAAACCAATACCTTAGAGAACTTCTTATCACGATCATAATCCAGTCCCGGAGGGGCATTCTGTATGGTCATGAGGAGAACCTATGAGAACATACAAAGAGAGTTTGATATGTCAGAGGTTTTAATAAAGCACTACCATGTATTTGTATACATTCTAGTTAAACACCCTTGTAACAGAATTAAGTACCTTCATTGGAGGGTATTTTGAAAATGGTGCATGACCATGGGCCAACTCCAATGCCGTTATACCAAATGACCAAATGTCAGCCCTGTACAGGAATCATCCAACAGAGAACTAAGAAAATAAGCATATAGGAGCTTCTTTTGAATTATAAATTACAGAACA
>QANW01007699.1:105588-186612 GCA_003254865.1 Dryas drummondii | reverse complement strand
CAAGGCGGGCTGCTGGCCGCGAGGGACTGCTGCTGGCAGCGAAGGACTGAGGGGCTGCAAGGTGCTGCGCGCGCGAGGGCTGGCTGCTGGCAGCAAGGAGGCTGCGCAAGGCAGCGAGGCTGCTGCTGGCAGCGCAAGGGTGAGGGGGTTAGCGGCTGCTGGCCGCGCGGGGTGGTGTCCGATCACCCCAATAAATTTCCTCTTTTTTATTGTTTAATCATTCAATCCAAGAAAACATGTATAAAATATATAATCACAAATAAATCAATCACATATATTTAGGGTTCATGCTTCATGGAGTTTTTTCAATTAATCAAGGTTAAATAACCATGAACATAAAATTATTTTATAAAACCTACTTGGTTGAAGAACAGATTGAATGATGATCCTCTTTTGTTTAGCGATCCACAATCCAAAAAGCTTCTCGTGCTGATAACGTGTTGTAAAAGTATGTAGAAATTAGGATTTGTGGAAAAGAGGAGGCAGAGAGAATATGATCAGTCTCTTTCATTCATGTTATAAATATCCTTATATAGAAGTAGGGTTTACTAGGTTTTGTATATTTACTAGTATGCCCCTACAACTAATTACAGGAATAGCCACACACAATAATATATTTACAACACATTGTTTGTTGAAGTAGTCCTCTTAACCAAAAAGTTATATTTTGGGCAAAATACACACCAATTATTACATTTTACGCATATCTATTGTATATGATCGTAACACCATATGACATGCTCACGTAGCCACATAAGCTGCTGACATATTTGAGCAAACAAGAAATCAAAAGATGTTTCATCTTTAGTGCCACCGAGAAACTAAAAAACCAAAAAAAAAGACAAGAAATCAATTTTATGTTTCTACAAGTGTTTTCTTTATTAAATTTCTATATTTCTTTATTTGCTCAAGTATTCAATTGCTTTTCTAATTTTACTATTATTCAAAATGAATAAAATTGTTTGTAGAATTAGTTAAGTGATCATTTTGACACTAACTAGGTTGTTCTAATCAATCTTTGTGGGTACGGTATTATTTTTATATGTATGTACTTATCCTTAATAGATTGGCACATTTCCAAATTAATTTTAAAACTCAACACAAGATAGTTGGGAATGTTTATGTGCTAACAGTGAGAAGATGTGATTATGTGAAACTTTGAGCTTAGGTTCCATACTATATGGGAAGTCCCAACCTTGAGTTGAGGATGGCAATCCATGGTGGGCAAAGTTACAATAAGGCAGTGGTGCATGGCTGTGTGATCATACCATAAATGAAGGCGATTTATGTTGACTTAGCCAAAGAAAGATAATTTGAGTATTTGACCCAAAAAATAGTCAAAGAAATAGGCTTATGTAACTAGCTAATTGCTATTATGTGGCAAAGCATGTGAATAATTCTAACCCCCTTACTCTGATAGTCGTTGGTTGGAGTCAAATATGATCCAACGCAGCTGCAAGTGCCAACCAAAACAAGGCATGTGCAAACACTGGCTTGCACAAACACTGGCCAATGGAAGCCAAACAGACAAAATTAATAGCTGAATTAAGATACCAGGCCAATCATTGACAATTACCAATATACATATACAAAGTAGGAAGACCAAACTAAAACACCAATAGGTTTTATACACTCTTCATGGTGATTACCAAAAATAATCAAGACCCATCTTATATTACAACAGAGCAAAGGCTTTAAACATATACAAACCTTTCCTCAAGAACACAAGGTTTGACAGCTTGACACTCTTTTGTGATGTTCCACCAAACCACTTGCAGAGATATTTATCAAATGAGGTGATCAACAAAAACATATCTTATATACAATACTAACAGATCTCAATTTCTCCAATTTTTCAAAATTTCCTCTTCATGTTAAGTCTTCTATGTTTGTGAGCTGTGGTGGCACTTAGCTTTCCTTCTTCTATGTACACTTCATATATCGAAGTTTAGGCAAATGCTGGGATGCGGGAATTTTGACGATCCCTATTGAGACAATCAAACCCTTCTACTCTAACTGCAGCAGGTTTAAGCCCAAACTTCATTCTAGCACAACCTGCTTTGCGTGGTGACGATAAACTTGATGGAGATCGAACTGGCAATGCCAAAACAGGAGTGAGCTTCTCATCTCCAAATCGGGCATCTTGAATTAATGGGTTAGTAGCCCTATTGGGAGGAGACCCACAAAAATATGGGGGTGACAAAGCAAACTGGTTTGAAGATAGCTCCATCCCATAACCCTCCTGTAGAAACCAAGATATTATTTAATCAAAATGCTATACATCCAATGCAGACCCATAACATTAAGGGATCGATCCAACAATCACATCTATGATATTTTCAAAAATGAAAAGTCACCCTTTGAAGAAGCTCAATTCAGGTTTTTATATAAAAATGAATTTGTTTTGTATTTAAAAAGTCCAATGAAAAGAAGTCTCCAAAGAAAAAATAATAGACAGAGGCAGCAAATAATTAAGTCAAGTCATCACCATGATTGCAGCATTTAGAGAAAAAAATAAGGAGAAACAAAAGTTCTCCCATGGATGTCTACCCACAACTTATTTTCTAAGGGGAACAACAAAAACATAAGATTAAGTAAATTCCAGCTCTGAATTTAACACATCAATCAGTTTTTTTGGTAAACAATACATTATTTAGTTGTTTATACACATTAACAGATTAACTACACCCAGATAACCACTAACAATTACAAAGATATCTACCATAAGAAAATGAAATAACAATTTACCTTCATGAGAATGATATCGAGAAGCTCTGCCCCTGCTCTTGAGTCACATAACTCAGCTTGATGACCACTATTTTGGAAAAAAAAAATTTAAAAAAAAAAAGTTATCAGCAAGAACTAAGCATAATAACCAAAATGAGGTGGCAGGGACATCATTGAATAAGAAAAAGTACCTCATCTGCCATCTCAAGGGCCTAATGGGGCTGTTATACAGAATCCCAACTCGCCTAGGCTTGGGGCAAACCACAGGGTCCTTGGTATCAGAGTTAAAGGCAAAGCCTCTGGTGTTTTCACAGCCCACATTAGCGGCGTTCTGCTGCTGAACATTCAAATGGTTCATTTTCAAAACCGTTTATGTTCCACAAAAGAATGCCTGTCCATAGCAAACACAGCAACCCAAAAAGAAAAAGCAAAGAATCAGATAAAACTTTCCAACGATCTTCCGGATCTAGAAAAGCATACAATTATTTATTTCAGAGACTTAAGCTCCATTTAGTTGCTAAAATTTTTTGCACAAATGAATCTCACTAATTTCATAACTAAGTCAGACCCACAAATATTTTGTTTAATGAGCTTAGATTTTCATTTGTTAAAACTACTACCAAAAAAAAAAACATAAAAACAAAACCCAGAAAAA
This sequence comes from Dryas drummondii, assembly GCA_003254865.1. Lineage (NCBI taxonomy): Eukaryota > Viridiplantae > Streptophyta > Magnoliopsida > Rosales > Rosaceae > Dryas > Dryas drummondii. The sequence continues at coordinate 183,230 of QANW01007699.1, read as the reverse complement.
CAAAAACAAAAAAGAAGAATAATCCAAAATCCAGAAACATTTCCGCCTACTTGTGTGTTTTTGCTCGATTTTTCCTCTAATTTCTAGGCAAACAAACAGGACACAATATGTGGCCAATTTCACAACAGATCTAAGTCAGACCTTTGAAGAAAACAGAACGTTCCTCCCTTTGATGCTCCAACTCCACATCAAAAAAACACCCCACAAAGCCGCATGGCTTCGAATCAAAACCAAAGCTAAGCCGGCTGCGATTCCTTTTGGGTGTGACGCAAAATCGCATAGTAATTGGGGGATTTAAAAAAGATTTTAGGGATAGTAAATACAGCTCAAAATGATTTAACAGACAAATATTGACCACAAAACTGCTTTCAAAAAACATTACAAAAAAAAAAATCCAGAAGGAAAATACAACGAAGATTTAACTCAGATCTGTTACACATGAAGAACCTACAGCTTGTGCGAAATTGACTAAAAATAAGCAAATAATAACGGCCAAAATTTAAAGCGCCAGACCTAAAACAAAGACAAACCTAGCTACTAGAATTTTTGCAAGCTAAGCAGATACATATTTATATATCACAGAGAGAGAGAGAGAGAGAGAGAGAGAGAGAGAGAGAGAGAGAGAGAGAGAGAGAGAGAGAGAGAGAGACCTGAAGGGAATCCTTCGAATGAAGAAGGCAGGGGAGGTCAATGCCACAAGGAGGAAGGGAAATGGATCCGGGCTTCATTAGTTCATTATATAATGGTGAACGTAAATGGCTCACACGATGCCGTTTTATCCCATCTTAGTTTCATCAGCTGAATTTGTTAAGGGGGATTTTGGTTTAGGCTTATTCACATCATTGCCCTTGTAAGATACACTTTTTCTCACTTTGTCCCATGAAACTTAAATCCTCTCAGTTTGCCACCTGAACTTCACACAGTTATTGCAAAACACCATATGTCGTTAACTCTGTCAATTTTTCTATTAAAAAAGTTGACGTGGCACCTATATAGCATAGGTGATACCCTTTTGTAGTTATGTAAGATCCATGTGAACAAAAAAAATTATAAAAAATTAACATGGACCTTATTATTTTTTAGTTTAAAAATTAGTTTTTATTATTTTTTTTGTCCACATGGATCTTACATAACTAAAAAATGGTCACACTCATGGCATATAGTTGTCACGTCAGCTATTTTAACAGAAAAATTGACAGAGTTGACGGCATATGGTCTTTTGCAATAATTATGTGAAGTTCATATGGAGAATTGAGAGGATTTAAGTTTCAGGGGGCAAAGTGAAAAAAAGTGTATCTTACATGTGACAATAGTGTAAATAAGCCTTTGGTTTATAATATGTTGCACCACTATTGGTCTACTTTTTTCAAAAAAACAAAAAGTTTAATATTGGTCCACAGTCTTTTTTTCGTTCTATATTTGTCCACTAAATTTTTGACATTTTCAAACTGTCAAATTAGTACAAACGGATATATATTTTAGTAAGGCTTGTTAAGGTTAATTTATAACATGTTTTATATCCAAAAATCATACATTCTACTCCTTGTCTTCTAGCATTTTTAATATTTTACTTCTTATTTTAATTATTTAGTTAATTAGTGAGTTTTATTATTTTTTGTCTTATTTCTTAGATTTTATTATGTTTTATTTATTTTTTCTAAATTAAATTAGTTTTATGAGTTTTTAGTATTACTTAGTCTTTTTATTTATTTTGTTTAGGCTTAATTGAAGAAAAAGCCCAAAGATAAGAAATAAATAAGTGACCAAGCCTAAGTCAAAAAAAAAAAAGAAGGAAAGTAGAGAAAGGAGAAGTCCGGCCTATCTCCCAAGCCTAGTTAGGCTCGCGGAAGTCGAAGAGTCAAGAGTAGGCCCAAAACCTTCTCGTCACCTTCTCTCTCCCTTCCACATGTCAGCTCACCCACCTAGCCGATTTGTCATCTTTCTTTTCTTAAATCATCACGCGCCATGTGGCGAAGAGTCAGATGTTCCCAGGCTATCTTCAGCCTCTTCCTGGGCCTCTCTCTCTCTCTCTCTCTCTCTCCCTCCTTCCAACCACTTTCCATGACACATGTCCCAGCTCCTTTTAGATATTTTTACCATGTTTTTATATTCTTTAATTTCTAGGTTTTCTTCCAAATTTTTTATGGGTTTTGTTCTTATCTTTTTCCTTTTTTTTCTTGGGTGATTTGATTTATCATTTTATTGTTTGCCTCATGTGATAGCAATTGTTAGCAAAGAATAATTGAATTATTTGGCATAATTTTATGGTTATTGAATTGTTCGAAAAAAAAAAAAAAAAAAGACTTGCACTTGATGAGTGTAGGGTCGGTCCTGTCTTTTGGAAGGCCTAGGGGCGAAAATCTAAATTGGACTCTTAATTTTAGTTGTACCAAAAAAAAAAACCTTTTGCAAAACAATTAGGGTAATAGTTCTAGCAGCAAAACATCACTGAAAATGTTTTCTTCTAACATTTGTAGAAACAAAATCATCAATAATAATTTTAAATTCAAGTTTTTCCAACATATATCTTTCAATACATAAAATTGCCAATCCATTCCACCTTGCAAGTAAGACTTAGCATTCTTAATTTTGAAAAGCTTCTTTATGTGGATGCCATAGTCACAGGAACAATCAATAATACCCTATAAGCAATAGATACATTTGGATAACATTCTAAATTCTTTACATACTCTAAAATTTTAATGGCCGACATTGTTTCATTTGCGCTAAGGCAACTTATAACACTTTCAATTCATAAAACAAATCATTTGAATCAACATCAGACAAATTATTATGTTTTAGAGCAGCCTCTAAGTTAACACAACATTTTTTCAATTCATTGTCATCTGATTCATCTTATTCAGTTAACTTCTTTGAATTAAACAAGAACCCAAAACTATCTTCATTAACTAAACCTTCAATTGAATTTTCACTTGAACAACATGTTTTCTTATAAATAAATTTTTCATGAGCTCATTTTTGAGATTTTGTTAATTGTTCTATTCTTTTTTTTTTTTTTCACTTCCAAACTGATGTTTTTTAGGTAACATGTTTATGCTTATGCTAGAGACAGTAAACAAAAAATATACAAGCACATTGCACACAAACAAGCAAATTCCAAGGACTAACATCAATAACGAATAAAGAGGGTGAGTCAAAGAACAACAACACCTGTAAGAGCTTGCATCTCTATTCTATTTACACAAAATTAACTCCTCTCAAATTTCCAATCTTCTTTGTGTAAAACTTTTACATCCATAGTATACACAAAACACAAGTGATATAGATAAGCATTGAGGACTGCAGCATAACCAAATACACGAATACAATATGCATATCACTTACCAGGTGAAGCCATGAACTTGATTGGAATTCTAAGAGCAGCAGCCTTCCAGTCACAGCAGTAAAACAACCTTTCTCTCAATGGGGCAGAAGTAATAGGTATCGATGCTCTGTGTGACCAGGGACCATTGCTTTTATAGAGTCAAATAGAATCCTAACCCCTCCCATCAAGGTGTGCCGAATTCATATCCTCATTGAACTCTACATCTAATTTTTTTTTTTGTAGACTTGACTTGCATAGTGTTATTACTTAAGATATCTAAGTCTCCTAATTTCACCCACATTAGTAAACCAATTACGTGAATGAGTAGTTGAGTTTTCCTAATGGTCCAATTGCTTATGGACTAAGCAGCATTGATCACATACTGATTCCTACAAGGACTAGGAATGTCCACTGAAGTCTTACATTCTCCCACTTGGACAATCATTGTTTTTTATCAGTAACATTACTCAACACTGTAAGCAATCCGCAGGTGCACTGGACTTTGATTAGTCAAACAAGACTTAGGCCAACGTTTGTCAAAATGCATCATTATACATCAGACTATAAGCAGTAACAAAGCTATTAAATGCTAAAACCGCTTACAATCATTGATGTTTAAAAATACATCTTACAAAAGTCATCAAGACAATAAATGAAAATATAGTTTACAAAACTTCATCACAGTACACATAACAACTGCATTTGTAAACTTGGTCCTTCTGAAAATTGCTTTCCTATATGCAAAATATCTGTAAACTTAATAGCAAGATATCTTTATGCATGATCAATTAGTGTACAGATGCCACTATCTATATTGATCTGTAAGATATTTTCAAAATAAATAAATAAATAAATAGGCATTCATGCAGATACCTTTAATGAATGTATACATATAAAATTGAAAACTGAAGTCTAAAACGAAAATTGTTATAATTGAATGAACAAATTAAAATCATGATAGGTCTCATCCAATTTAACATATTTGAAAATGATATTCAATTACTGAAAGAAAAAATTGAAAACAATTAATAGGAATTGTGAATGGCTCCCACTATTCCTAAAACTCCCACTGAATTGCTGCATCTAAACTTTCAAGAACTCCCAAATGAGCCAGATGTTGTTTGAAAACATTAACTGCTAAAGGCTTAGTAAAAGAATCTGCCAGCTGATCTTGTGTGTTAACATGCTCAATTTGCAATTCACCAGCCTTGACATTTTCCCTAACCATCAAGTATTTGGTTCCAATGTGTTTTGACTTAGAAATCCTCTTGTTATTCTTTGAGAAACAGACAGCCTCACTGTTGTCACAGTATATCTTGATGGGGTTTGCCACTGATTTAATCATCCTTACATCTAACATGAAATTTTTCAACCATATAGCATGAATGACTGCTTCATATAATGCAACATATTTTGCCTGCATGGTCGAAGTAGTGGTTAAGGTTTGCTTTACACTTTTCCATGAAATGGCAGCCCCTCCAAACATAAAAACATACCCTGTAGTTGATCTCAAGCTATCCGCACATCCTGCAAAATCAGAATCAAAATATCCAACCAAATCTAAATCTTGTACTCTCCGAAAAACCAACATGTAATCCTTTGTTCTTTGAAAATACCTTAGAACCTTCTTATATATTACCTGCAATCCAATGGGCTTGGCCTGGATCAATTTGATACCTACCTAACATACCTACAGCAAAAGCCAAATCTTGTATAGTGCACATTTGTGCATACATAACAGACCCAACAAGTGAAGCATATGGCTTATCTTTCATAAATATTCTTTCTTGCTCATTTGTAGGACATTGTTCCTTGCTAAATTTATCTCCCTTTGACATTGGTGAGTCACCAAGCTTGCAGCTCAACATATCAAATCTTTTAAGTATCCGCAAAAGGTATGCTTGTTGTGAGAGTCCTAGAAGAAAATTCTTCTTGTCTCTTTTTATTTCTATCCCTAGGACATAAGAAGCTTCTCCAAGGTCCTTCATTTCGAATGTTTCTGACAGAAAATCTTTGGTTTCTTGTAACAGTACCTTGTTGCTACTTGCCAGCATGATATCATCCACATAGAGCGCCAGAAAAGTGAAATCACTGCCACTCACTTTGAGATATATGCATTCATCAGATGGATTTTCTAGAAATCCATATGATGTGATAACATAATCAAACTTAACATACCATTGTCTAAAGGCTTGTTTGAGTCCATAAATAGATTTCCTTAATCTGCAAGCTAAATGCTCTTGTCCTTCCTTTATGAAACCTTCAGGCTGAGACATATAAATCTCCTCCTTTAATTCTCCATTCAGAAATGCAGTCTTGACATCCATTTGATGAAGCTCCATGTCGAAATGTGCCACCAAAGCCATGATTGTCCTGAAAGCATCCTTGCTCGAAACAGGTGAAAAAGTCTCTGTGTAGTCAATTCCTTCCTTTTGAGTGAAACCCTTTGCTACTAGCCTTGCTTTGTATCTTTCTATGCTACCATCATGATTTTTCTTGGTTTTAAAAATCCATTTACATCCAATTGTTTTGAAACCTTGTGGAATCTCTGTTAACTCCTATACTCCATTGCCATGCATTGAGTCAATTTCTGCTTCCATCGCTTCTTTCCAATCATGTGAGTTTACATTGTTCATTGCCTGAGTGAAATTGCTTGGGTTAGATTCTACTCCTATGTCAAATTCAACTTCCTGCAAGTATAAAACATAGTCATCCGAGATGGCTGGTTTCTTTTGTCTAGTAGAATGTCTCCTTGGTGCTTCTTGAATGGTCTGTTGAATCTGAAAGTTGTTTTGTTGTGGAATGACATTGTTTGCTTCTTCTTGTGGTTGCAAGATAACTGTATGGTTTGGTATAGGAACAATCTGTTCAGATATTGGGAAATTTAATTCCAGTATCTCGGTCTGCATTTGTGTTCTATCCAAAACTTCTCCCATTTCGAAATCACTCAAAGCTTCATTTTGTGAAACTGATTCATCTATAAATTTAGCTATGTTGGTCTCCACAATTCTGTTAGTGTGAGATGGACAATAAAATCGAAAGCCTTTTGATTTATCAGGATAACCAATGAAAAATGCACTTGTGGTTCTTGCATCAAGCTTTCTTTGGTCTGGATTGTAAAGCTTAGCTTTTGCCTTGCAGCCCCACACATGTAAGTGCATTAAACCTGGTTTCCTGCCTATCCATAATTCAAAAGGGGTTTTGTCCAAAACCTTGCTTGGAGCTCGATTTGTAACATAGTTGGCAGTTTTTAATGCCTCTCCCCACAAGAACTTAGGCAATCCAGCAATACTCATCATACATTTCACCATTTCTATAAGAGTTCGATTTCTCCTCTCAGCAACTCCATTTTGCTGAGGAGTGCCAGGAGTAGTGTATTGAGCTTTTATGCCATGTTCTTGTAGGTATTGTGCAAATGGCCCCTTGTTTTGACCAGCTTCACTATATTTGCCATAGAACTCACCCCCTATTAGACCTTACAATCTTAATAGATTTTCCAAGTTACTTTTCAGCTTCCAATCTGAATATCTTGAAAGCCTTAAGTGATTGAGACTTTTCAGATAAAAGAAACAAGTTACAATACCTTGAATAATCATCTATAAAAAGAATGAAGTATGAGTTCTTGCATATGGTCTTATAGGAAAATAGACCACATATGTCCGTGTGAATTATCTCCAGCAAACTAGTACTTCTTTTAGCTCCCATTTTTCTAGAACTTGTAGTTTTCCCCTTTATGCATTCGATATATTCACCAAAGTCTGAAAAGTCTAGTTTTGGAATGCATTTTTCCTTAACTAGTATCTGCATTCTTTCTTTGGATATGTGAGCCAATCTTTTGTGCCACAAAACTGATGAGTGGTCATTTAATCTTGGCCTCTTGTTTGCAGTTAACATATTGATTTCATTTATATCATGCTTATCAGAACAAATAAGTTTTCAGTGATCATTAATCAACAAAGTATTACCAATAACAGTAGAGAGATGAAATAATTGCAAACCAGTTTTATTAATAGCAAAATCAATATCTTTCCTAACCAACTGAACAATTGAAATTAAATTCCTTCTTAATGAAGGTATAACAAAAACTTCTTCTAATTCTAAAAGGAAACCAGTTCCTAATCTAATACTAACAGCTCCAATGGCCTTGACTGCTACTGGCATCCCATTTCCTACTCGAATATTGATTTCATCCTTCTTTGGTGTCCTCCTTTTTGTGATACCCTGCAAGGAATTTGCAATATGAATGAGTGAGCTTGTATCAATCCACCAAGAATTAATAGGAGAATCAACTGAATCAATTTCTAAGTAGAAACAGTAAGGATTACCTTTCTTAATCATCTAAGTTTTCCATTTTTCACAATCTTTCTTAAAATGGCCAGGCTTGTGACAATGAAAACACTTTGATTTGCTTGTTTTCACTGCCTTAAGGCTATTTGTCCCTGATTTGGAGCTGCTGGATTGGTCTGATGTTCCTTTCGAGAAGTGCTTGTTGTTTTTGAAAACTTTCTTACCAGAATTATTGCTTCCTTTTTGCACAAAGTTGACCACTGCCAGTGCTTTCCCCTTCTTGTTCCTTTCCTCTTCTTGGACACACATGCCAATCAATTCATTGAGTGTCCATTTTTCTTGAAGTGCACTATAAATAGTGATGAGATGTTCATATTGATTTGGCAGTGACATCAGTACTTGATGAACAATTAATTCATCAGCTATTGGTATCTTCAAGGTTTTCAACTTAGTTGCAATGTCAATCAGTGACATGATAAACTCTCTTACACTTCCTGCTCCATCGAATTTCTTACCAGTCAGTGTAGCCATTAAGTTGCTTGTTTTAGCCTTTTCAGATTCTTTATACTTCTCACTAATGGCTTCAAGATAAGCCTTCGCATTCTCATTGTCCTCAATTCCACCCTTGACGATATCAGCCATAGCCCTCTTCATGATTAACAGTGCCATTCTATTTGCCTTTTCCCATTTCTCAAACTTAACTTTTTCTTTTTGAGTGTTTTCTGGTGTCAGTGCAGCTAGTTTGTTCTCCCTGAGTGCCAGATCCAAATCATTGAGTCCCAGCACAATTTCAATGTCTTGCTTCCACTTCTTGAAATTGTGACCATTGAGGGGTTCAATGCTAGTAAAACTCATGGAAGCTGCATATTGAAACTGAATAGATCAAAACAATACTAAAATTTGATTATAAGTGAGTATTTATCTCATACCCCATATTCCATACATTCCTTGATGCATGAATCGAATTTTGTTGTTCATGCAGCAGGGACTTTATGTTTTGTATGATGTTATGATTCTGATATAAAATCAGTTGTTTTGAGTGTTCTTATCTGCAGTTTGTCTGGCAGCAAGAGCAACCAAAAGAAAAAACCGACCTTATATCTAGATCATAACATAATAATCCTAACCTTGAGTAAATTTACAGGATTATGGTTAAGTGATCTTTATCTAAAAATGTCTTGAGTATAGTAGTCATACCGCAGAAGGATTTATGATTTCAAACAACATGAGAACAGGTGATCAAGACACAGATCAATGATGAATTATGAAAATAGAAATATATATATGTACAACAGTGGAATCAGAAAATATATATATATACATATACATGACTTTGAAACATATTTTGTCAGAATTAAAGTGTAATTCTACATGTCAGATACCAAAACAGGTGAAGTATGTAACATGTAATCGATCAATCAAAATTATAGTGCAGAATCAATCAAAATTATTTTCATACAGGAGAACAAATCAGAGTATCCACCAAAAAGGAAAAAGAACTATGTAATCGAATATTAATTGCTTATGTAATATGATAGAATGCAAAACAATGATGTACTCTGAATCTTGGTCTTTAGATTGTGTAGGTTAGCTCTGATACCACATGTAAAACTTTTACATCCATAGTATACACAAAACACAAGTGATATAGATAATCATTGAGGACTGCAGCATAACCAAATACACGAATACAATATGCATATCACTTACCAGGTGAAGCCATGAACTTGATTGGAATTCTAAGAGCAGCAGCCTTCCAATCACAGTAGTAAAACAACCTCTCTCTCAATGGGGCATAAGTAATAGGTATCGATGCTCTGTGTGACCAGGGACCATTGCTTTTATAGAGTCAAATAGAATCCTAGCCCCTCCCATCAAGGTGTGCCAAATTCATATCCTGATTGGACTCTACATCTAATTTTTTTTTTTTGTAGACTTGACTTGCATAATGTTATTACTTAAGATATCTAAGTCTCCTAATTTCACCCACATTAGTAAACCAATTACGTGAATGAGTAGTTGAGTTTTCCTAATGGTCCAATTGCTTATGGACTAAGCAGCATTGATCACATACTGATTCCTACAAGGACAAGGAATGTCCACTGAAGTCTTACACTTTGTCCCACAAAACCTGTTTTCGATCACATCAAGAAATCAATTAGGAAATTTTTGGTTGAATGTCAAGAAAATAATTGAAAAAAATATATATAGTAATATAGGAATATAAAACAGAAATTAAAAGGGAAAAACACACAACTCAAACATTACCTTCTTGGCTTCTTGCCTCTTTCGATTGAACGTTTCCACTTCCACAGTTCTACCCCAATTAAATCTGAAGCTACCAACAAAGGAGAATAATGAGAGAGAGAGAGATGATCTAGACGATGGAAGATTGAGACTTGAGAGAGAGATCGAGGGATTGAGAAAGTTATTGTATGTACGCGGGCGAAGGCGTAAAGTTTCCTCTTTCTTTGATTTAGAAAAGAGAAGGTGTAAAGTCTCAGTAACGTAGAGTTTCTAGATTTTTTTTTTTTTTGAAATCTGAATCACATTGGGTCTCTGTGGGTTGCCATTGGTTTTGGGCCTCTATAGCTGTTTTTTTTTTATTTTTTTTTACAGCAGATTTTTAAAAAATATATATAATATAAAAATTTGTGGGCCCCCCTTAAGGTAGGCCGTAGGCGGTCGCACTTTATGCCGCATCACTAGATGAGTGTCTCAAGAATGGCCAATTCTTGGAGAGTTGGGCCTCTTCGGGAGGCAATAGTAGGGAGAATTGATTTCTAATTTGTTACAAATATGTAGAATTTGATGAGCTTTTTTATAATTTTATGAAAACAATATTAAATTTACTGCCTTGAAATCATATCATTTAATTATTTTGACCCTGAAACTATACTAAACATTTTTTATAATTAACATGTTTAATTATTTTATATAATAAAAATAATAGAATAGAAAGAAGTGATCAGGAATTGAGGGATGATCTTTTTCCCTCACATAGGTCCTTTACTTATAGACTTCAGAGATGATTTGAGATGAACACCTAAGTCTCCTATTACATGAAATAAAACTCATATTGATTATCTAATACATAAGATAAATAACAAATACATCTGATAAATACATTAGGTAAATATGGACATACATATAAATAGTAATGTTCATAACACTCCCCCCAGCTTGGATGTCCATTACACATCAAATATGCCTTATTAAAAACCTTACTAGCCAAAACACTATAAGAAAAAGACTAGTTAAGGAAAATAGTACAATCTTCATATGTTTCTCATAACTGTGGTAGACGTGCTACACAACCTCATTAAAACCTTGTTAGGAAAACCCAATAGGACAAAAACCTTGGACGAAGGGAAAAGAGTACAGTGTGATGACATGCTTCCCCTGATGCTGATATGAGTTCTTCAATCAGTAATGGTTGCCTCGTTAAAACCTTGCTTGGAAAACCAGTGGGATAAAACCAAATCAAAGGAAAGAAAGTACAACAATTTGCAAGATCATTGATACAATATTGGATGCATGTTGCCTCATTGCTAGGAAAAACCTGGTGGGACAAAAACCTAATTGAAGGAAAAAGAGTACAACACGCAAAATGGTTGGATGCTCCCCTTGATGAGTTACTCCCCCTGTTAACAGCAAGCTTTAATTTGACTAGTTGATAACTCATCTCAAATGTCATCTTCTAGACGGTGAAGTTTTGCAGTGATAGTATACATATGCCTTTAAGAATATCAGTAGGGGATCATTCTTTAAATTCCTGTTGAGATTTAAATAATGCCAACAATATATTGTTCCACTAAATCAAGTGGTTAGATATAATTCTTAAATCTCATGTACTTCCTATTATAGATAAGGGATCGAAAAATTAAAAAGAAAGAAATCAATACTTAGATCATTGAAGAAATTACATGGCATAATCAGCCATCAATATATACAAATTTTCGTATGTTTTCAAAGGCTCTTCAAGAGATCTAATTGATTCATCCAAGAGTTTTGAATACGTTACAACAACATTGAATTCGAATTCGAATTTGATTTATCTATTATCAAAGTACTCATCGAGGCAATTTAAACCATATTTATGGTAATAAACTTGAGTACATAATTTGAGCTTCAGGCTTTTTGAATCCTTCAAGGATTTGCTTTAAGAAACTCATCTATTTCATGGCACTATGTATATTTCAATAGAAATTGGGCTTTAAATCCCTTAAGAAATCACTTGGTAATGTGCCTCAAGCATTTCATAAATGTAAATCTCAATATGCAGTGAACACGTTTCGTGACTGCATCGATGAGAAATATCTATAGTAGGAGAATATCAAATCTCATGTCTCAATGAGAAACCGTGTGCCGTATTAGCGATTTAATTTCACTTTACAACAAACAATCATTTGTAATCTCTAATTTGGTGTTTGAACTATAGGTCCAATTAATCCACGTTTCTCAATCATAATCAATTTTACTAGAATTGTCTCTTTCCAGTTTGACCAATCATTTTATTTGTCGACATTATCATAAACATGGTTTCACATCATTACTTAATCAATTCAGTATGTACTATGAATCAATATATCATTGATGATCATCTTGTTTGTATCCCATAATTCTCTTATATGCATGCATAATAAACTTGTATCTTTTCTAAGACTGTCATCTCATTTGGATGATCATTTAGAGAATGTGGATATAATCAATTGGGCTTGTATGTACCTTTCAATATGGTTTTACACTTTGGAGCCTATAGATTTACAATGCTAAAGGTGTGTCATATATTTATTTGTATTATTAGGTTGTCCCATAGGCACATAATCCTGAACAAGGGCATATGCAGCCGTAGCATGTGATTTTGTCACTATATTTGTATCAACACATATAACAATTGACTTGCAATTTGTGCAAGTTAATGATCTTGTGAACATTAAGTTCACATTCATGCTTTCCATAAATTTCATGTTGTTCATCAAGAATTGGTTTTCCTCCCCCTAATGGCAGGAAAATTATCGCCCTTTATGGGTTCATGATATTATATTTCATTCTAAAATTTCATAGGTTCAACCGTTCAAATGATCTTTGAGCAATTTACTTGCTCTATCATTATTAAATGTTCCTCCAAAATCCACACCGCAAAGGTGGAGCTCAATATTAATGATCCCTAAAAGATAATTGTCATCAAATTCGACATTTGAAAAATCTGAAATAATTCAATAGGGATTCAATATATAAATAGAACTTTAAGTTCATGTCAGAGTTTGATCAATTCAATGAGCCTCAAAATGTGTGCTATAAGATCATAGAACAATAGGTTCTTAATAATTTCTTTATATATGTAGAATTGTTGGTTCTAATAAATCATTGAATTTGTCGAATTTTGACACTTTTGATTCCAATGGAAATTCAAGACACTTCAGGTTCTTGATTGAAATTCATGGATATAGTATATTCTAATTTAATTGTACACTTTGAAATATTAAGTTCTTCAAAATCTTTGTACATGTATGGCGAGAACAATAGGTTCTTGAGAGAACATGAACTTCAAGTTCATACGATATATTTTTGTATATATGCCCAAAATTTTGTTCATGGAACTGGCTCCAATAGAGCTTTTGCATGTGATGCATATTAATTCTTAGGCATCATCAAGTTAGCACTTTGTTCCTTTCATTATTGGCCCATAACATTTAATTAGGCTTGCAAACCCTACAATTGCACTAAATATATGCATTTTCATGTAACAATCATATATGGAAATTTTATCAGGCTCATGGTCAAGGAATTTTTATTCCGATTGTTCAAGGAACTGTAGGTTCCAATTTATCAATGAATTTTCAATTCCTAATTTGGTTGAGGAGCTATAGGCCCTCGTTTTAATATGCACAAATTGAGATCTCTTGACCCTCATTTGAATTGTATAAATATTGAAGATCTTTAGTGCCTCCATAGAATTTATAAAACTTGGTGATCTTTTGGCCCTCATTAATATATCGTATGAGAATTGAGATACTGTTTGCTCTCGTTCAATTGTAAAATGATCAAGGCACTTTGGCTCTCATGTTATAATCATTGAGGCACTTTGGCTCTCAAGCAATAAGAATTGAGGCACTTTGACTGTCTTTGAATAGAAATTGAGGCACTTTGCTTAATTATAAAGACTTTAGAAAAACAAAAACACGCTTTCTACGGGAGAACCAATAAATGCTCGTTTCATCTTCTTCTTGTTCATCGTCCCATCCAGCCTCCGCCCACCACCTCAGTACCCCCTCCATCCCGTCACCTTGTTGGCGGTTAAGACCAGCAACCCTCCACCTCTCTTTATCTCTCTCTCTCTCTCTCTATCTCTCTTTCTTTCTCCCTCATTATATAATACATCAGATAAATAACAAATACATTTGATAAATGCATTAGCTAAATATAAACATCCACATAAATACTAATATTCATAACATTTTATAATTTAAAATAATTATAGTGCAGTGTAGCCTCTTAATATGTCACAACACCAAACATGTGATGATGTAGTCTTTAGTCCAGCTTACTCCAGTCTAGCATAATCCAGTTTAATTCTTACTAATGGTCTAGGGCTTTAGGCTAACACAATTCAGTTGAACAAATAGAACCTTAAAGTTTTAGACTGCGTTACGAAAAATACTATTTTTTAAGAGGCGTAGGTGCGTATAAGCTTAAAAGAATATTATGTAACGGCAATAATAGACCAAAGTGAAGTAACGTTACCATATCTTCCCACTAAAGAAATGGACCAATCCTTTTCTTTGTTTTGTGTTTTGTTTTTGAAAAGTTCAGAACCTTCAGATAAGTAGATAAGAAGAAGAAGAAAAAGAAGAAGAAACAAAAACGAGTTAGACTAGTAAACACTTTGATCCCATCTCCAAGTCCAACACGTGCTCTCCTTCTCTCATTTTGCTAAGTCAGATTCTCCTTCCTTGGGTTCGGCTGCCTTTTCGGGCCCTCCATCTAATTATTTATTCCAGAAATCAAAATCATACAAAACCCACATGGCCTGGAAATCCGCAAAGCCTTACAGGCGCCACCCTTTTCATTTTGACGGTACTTCTTCAGCTTCAAACTCTCTCCTTTTCTTTTTGTTTCTGTTTTTCTTGTTCTCACTTCCAAAGAAAACTTTACTTTAAAACGTTGTTGTAGAGTTGAAGCCCAAGTTTTGTTTCCCAACAACAAAGAAAAAGAAGAGCACAATAAGAGCAATGGGACCCCAAGCGAGGCTGCCTGGTGTGGATGAGAAATTGCAGAGGCTTCTAGATGCTAACATGGATGAAGCTTCCGCCAGAAGGCGGGCTCGTGAGGCCTTTAAGGAGATTCAGCTCAGGATTGACCATATTTTATTCAAGGTATTATTGCTTTTGCTTTCATTCCATTGCTTTTTGTGTTGCATTGGGTTGTTTTGTTCATTTATGGTATTGAGAAGTTTGCACTTTTGGGCTGTTTTTGAGTTCGATGGAGTTGTGATTTGAGAGATTGCAATTGGGTTTTGTAGTGGGTTGATGATGGTTGACACTGCGACTCTTATGGGTCACGGTTTATGGGAATCAGAGGTTAGTTCAGGAATGCTTTGTTGTTAATAGAGAAGTTGATGAACAATTTTGGACATTAAATTGACATAAACTATTGTTGTTTAAGAAATTTTTGTCCAAAGCTGAGTTTCATTTATTCCTGCAGTCCACACTGCCACACAAATAGATACTCAAACTGACTGTGCATTTTCTTCTTCTTTACTTTTAGTCATGTTTCTGAGATACTAGTTCAAGATGTTATATAATTGATAAGGGTTACACACTTTCTTGTAGTCTTTTGATTATAAACTTGAAATAGTTGTTCAGTAATAGTCATTGTTTTGTGTTTGGTTGCTGTGCAGACACCAACTGATGGATTGAAAATGAAGGAGGTAAGAGCTCTTTATTATAGTAATCAAATTGTCTTTATAATTTTATTGGTATTGTTTCTTCGAAATAGCTGTTATGCATCATCTAGGATAAGTTGGTCATAAGCATTGGGGCTCCATCTGTAGATTTCCAAAGTTTCTACACACTACTTTTCATTTGAAGATGGTCACAGCATATTCTATGGTGCAGTCATATGACGTGAATTCCAGGGGATTGGAGATCTTCTCCAAGAGTTGGCTTCCAGAAACATCTCGCCCCAAAGCAATAGTGTGTTACTGTCATGGTTATGGAGATACTTGCACTTTTTTCTTTGAAGGCATGTAACCTGTCACAGGACAATAGTGTTGACCAAATTGCAGTGCTAGACATGCTCAGTAGTGGAACCTAATCATTCCATACTATCTGCAGGAATTGCGAGGAAGTTGGCATCATATGGATATGGAGTTTTTGCAATGGATTACCCTGGATTTGGTCTTTCAGAAGGTCTTCATTGCCATATTTCCAGCTTTGACAGGCTTGTAGATGATGTTATTGAGCATTTCTCCAAAGTCAAAGGTGTGCTAAAATAGTTATTTAACCTTCCTGCTAAAAATTTTGAGTGGGAAATTTTTGTTCTGAAACTAAAGACTAGGATATTTAGACAGGAGATCAATTGACATCTTTGTGCAGTCTATAAGTAAGCTGACCATCTTGGGTTTGGAAATGAGAAACATGCACCTGAAAAATCAACTCTAAGCATTATTTGTTGCCTGTACGCTTTTGTTAACTTACCATGCTGTCTTGACCAATATTTGGGACGGTAATGTGATAATTTCCAGTATAACAAGGCAGAGTTGAATATTTTGGAAACTTTTAAGCATCTAGAAGAAGAGTTGCAATAGTGGTTAGTTTAAACCATACATGAGGGCCATAGATTTTGGAAACTTAATTAAAAATTTCCCATTCTATGGCCTCTTTTTAATCCTTATTTCTAGGTCCCTGTTTGCTTTACTTTAGGAATATTTTAGAGGATTGAGGCAACGAGGTCCTCTTGTTGGCCTCTCTTTCTGATCATAAGAAACCTTAGTTCACTGATACTTGAGGAAAATGTAATGTAGGATGGGTTTTGGAAGTTTTATCAGCCCTCATCAATGTATGGAAATTCTGTGAGTTAACTAGTTTTTAGGTTTTATCTTGCTTCCACCTACTTGCAAGTATTTCCTGGGGTAAATTGTATTAAGCAGACCCAGTGCTTGAAAAGTTAAGAGGAAGTCTGCTATTTGGAAGAGTTGAATTGGGATTTTATGCAACAATGGAGAAGAGAGGAAAAGGGAGCGAGAGATTCATGCTGAAAGAGACCGGGGAGAATTAAATATTTCACTTGATCATTAACTTTCTGTATTGTAAAATTGTAACCCCAGTCAAACATAAAAGAAGAATAATACCCTTAATAATAAAAACTAGTAATGCCAACACACCACTTCAAGCTGGTACTTATATATTACACACGTCCAGCTTGCATAAAATTGAATAAAAAACTTTACTTGAGATGCCCTTAGTAAAAAAATCAGCCTATTGTTCTCCTGTCTTGATATATGGTGTGAAAATGATGCCTGCATAGTTCTCCCTGATAAAGTTCTCATTTCACTATGCTTTTGATCCCATCATGTTGAACTTTTTTTTTTTTTTTCAATTTATTTCAGATTGTGAGCAGTATTGATTGCAGCCTTGTTATCGCTATATAGTCTCATAGGAATACCATGTTCAAAATCCATATCCTTTAGAAATATTTGCAACCACAGTAATTCACATATTCCATGAGCCAGATCCTAAATTTTTCTTCTGCACTTTACCTTGCAATCACTGATTATTGCTTACTTTTTGAGCTAACAAGGTTACCTCCAATAAGTATATAGCAGTGTGAGGTAGACCTTCTATCATCAGTAGAACTTGCTCAATCAACATATCTTATGCTTCCACTTTTTCAGTGTTCGTTTTTAGAAGAGAAAACCTCCTTTCTAGGAGCATATTTCAAATATCCTAAAATACAAAAACTGCCTCTAGATGTGGAGAACGAAGTAGATGCATAGATATGCTAATGCCCTCTCTCACGTGCAGCCGCATCTTGCACATGGAGAGACAGAGAGAAACATATAGGTGCAGCCCCAACTTGCACCTTGCAAATTAACAAAGAAATTGGAGAATGGGGATTGGAGGTTCCGAATCTAGGACCTCTTGCAACCAAAGATTTGATACCATGTTAGACAACCACTAGACTCTAAAAGTTTAAGCTAATGGAAATGCGCCAACAATCTAATTATAAAGCTAATAGTAACAGATAAAAAATTTTCAACTATATGTGATAGTGAAATGTGGATGACAGATACAATGAGTTTTCTTTATCAGAGGATGAGTGGAATCAGATTATGTTTATGTGACTCTATTCTTTTCACTGTTTTCAATCAAAATATGCCACCATAATCTTGTTCTTGGTGGAAAATTCCCCAAATGAGCCAATTAAATGAAATATTCAAAGTCACTTCTGAAATTTTTTCAGTTACCAGATGAAGCAACTTTGATGGGACATTAACT
The DNA here is from genome assembly GCA_003254865.1 of Dryas drummondii. Taxonomy (NCBI): domain Eukaryota; kingdom Viridiplantae; phylum Streptophyta; class Magnoliopsida; order Rosales; family Rosaceae; genus Dryas; species Dryas drummondii. Next base: position 165,116 of record QANW01007699.1, on the reverse strand, counting down.
TTTTCTTTCTTAAGTGATAAGACAAATTAATTTACTCCCTCATGGTCCCCATTCATCCCTCCCAAAATAAAAGTGATGAAACATAATTTCAGGGGAATTTTTTTCCTTACATACCATACCTCTTTTCACCTACTTATTCTTTTGTACTCTGCATCTGAAATCATGAATTAAACTTCTTGGCTGGGGGAAGGAGCCTATGCTTTATCGTTGTTGTCCTGCACATAATTTATTATGTCCTATATAATATGTTTGTCTCTTCTTTGAACAAGAACATAGACAAAATGACAACTTCATTGCCACTCTTAATATTTACATAAGTTGATTTGGACTGCAGAGAACCCTGAGTTCCATACTCTCCCAAGCTTTCTCTTTGGACAGTCCATGGGTGGAGCTGTAGCACTGAAGGTTCACCTAAAACAACCTAGTGCATGGAATGGCGCAATACTAGTTGCACCAATGTGCAAAGTAAATTCTGTTACCTAATTGTGTTAGAAACACTTGTTTTCTACCTTCTTTTAACCGAAAAGGTCTGTTGTTTTTCTTTTTGTAGATTGCAGATGATATGGTTCCACCATGGCTACTACAACAAATCCTGATTGGTGTTTCTATGTTCCTTCCAAGGCAAAAATTAGTTCCACAAAAGGATCTGGCTGAAGCAGCATTTAAAGACTTGAACAAAAGAAAATTGGTTTGTGTCTTTTCTTTGACGAATCATTTTTAGCTTTCTCTACTGTATCTCTTTTTTTTTTTCCCAATCATATCGTATAATTTCATGCCTCTTTGCTTTTAGTCTTCTCTTTGAAATTGTGGCTGAAAACTAGTATCCTTTCCCTGAATTCAGGCGGCCTATAATGTTATTGCTTACAAGGATAAACCGCGCCTGCAGACTGCTGTAGAAATGCTCCGAACAACTCAAGAAATAGAACGCCGATTGGAAGAAGTATGCAATTCCATGACTTCCCTTTTATTAAAGTTGAAATTTCTTTGGTTGCATTAAATTCTGTCCAGTCTGTTTTGCATGCAACTTTTCCTTTAATATGTGGCATCTATTGTTGGGTGTTTCCTAATCTTTCTTCTTTGTTCTTTGAGTCTGAGAACAGTTCAGGAAACTACATAACTAGATGGGAATTGCTATCAACTTAATCCACTGTTGTATTGGTCTATCTGAATTTGAAGTAACTTAAACAAGAGGAAATTACAGATTTAGTCTAGTTATTTTATACCTAGTTCAATTTTGATCCACAATCTTTTTTAAGTTCTGTTTTGGTCCACTAATTGTTCCACTTGTTCAATAAAGGTTCAAATTTGTTTTCTCAAATTTGGCATGTCTTTTATCCTATCAAATCTCACTCAAATTCAGCAAACATATTCTCGTTTTAAAGCTATGCATTTCTTCTTTACAACCATATAAAGATCATTCAAATTGGAGTTCTAAAACTCAAGATAATTAACCTCAAAGTAGGGTACCCGAAACTGCCAATTTTTCAAACTTCATCCAATCTCAATTATTTTAGATTCTAATACTCCAAATTTGTTTTTATGAGTAAGAAAGATGAAATATAACTTATACTTCAATTATAATTGAAGAAAACACAACCCAAAGGATTTAAAGTTACAAATCTTGATCTTTATTAAACAAATGAAACAATTAGTGGACCAAAACAGAACTTAAAAAAGATCGTGAACCAAAATTGAATTAGGTATAAAATAAGTTGACCAAATCTATAATTTTCTCCTTAATGCAACTGAAAATCATTCCAAGATGTATCGGATATAACCTGCATCTATTGTAAATTATGACTAGTGATATAGAGTAGAAGAAGACAACTACACCACAACCCACAGAAATCTATGATGTGTTTTTATAAGCCTTTTTTTTTAAAAAAAATTCAGTTTTAAGCAATTTATTTGGCTCATCGTTTGCTCTGTGAAGTTCAAGTTGTCTTTTCAGAAAATAAATGAGGTATTCTACGTGGAGAATACTTTAAATTTTTTACTGTAGCAAATGCTTGCCCTATATAATACTGCTCAGTTTTCTCTATGGTTTTGGGGAAAATTTTTAAGAGGTTCCCCTTAAAAGGTTGCTCTGATTTAAGGCCTATCTCGGTCTTTTGATATGTATATCAGGGAATGCATAGTAATGCAGCTTTGAGTTTTTTAGAATTTTCAGAAATTATGTTTTACCTGAAAATTTGAGTTGATTTCAGTATAATCTAGTAACAGCAGTATATAGAAATGTAACTTTATTTATGTTACTTATAATGATTATCATTGCAGGTCTCTCTGCCATTATTAGTCCTTCATGGAGAGTCTGATACTGTAACTGATCCATCTGTAAGTAAGTCCCTGTATGAGAAAGCAAGCAGTTCCAACAAGAAGTTTATCCTTTACCCGGATGCATACCATTCCCTTTTGGAGGGTGAGCCAGACGAAATGATAGTTCGAGTTTTTGATGACATCGTTTCGTGGCTCAATGACCACACCACAAAAATACAGGCAGCTAATTGCTGTGTGCATTTGGGGTTGTGATTAAGAAAAGGGTAGATAAAAAATGAAAGAAAAAAGAAAAGAAAAGGAGCATTGATTGATTGTATTAATTAAGACAACAATTCAAATAAATTATAGGTTGCAAAGTCTTTTCATTGGGGAGGCTGGAGCCTTTGGGTGTGGACCTTTTGTAATTTAAGATTTCACTATTCAGCCGGCATTTTCTTTTCCTCTTCCTAAGATTTCATCTTTCTTCATTCCCATAATGGAAGATTATAGTTATAACTTGGGAAGAATATATGATAACGGTTGAAACTTGAAACAAGTAAAAATAAGTGCAATATACAATCCAAATCCTCGAGACATACATGCAAAACGTAATTTGTTTAGTTCACTCAAATATATCAACCAACAAAAGACAACCCAGCTTTACATGGAAAGCCCAAAAGCGAAAAAAAATCATGGGACATTAATTTAGCATAAGAAAAATCACTATGAAGCAAAACCATTTGCTGTTGTAGTTGTTTTTTGTCGATTCACCATACACTTTCTCAACAAATAGAGATGACTAAGAGAGTGAAATTTTTGAACCTACCTAAGAACTCCATGTGATATTAAGATGCTCATGTAAGTCACTATGCAATATATTGGAAACAACTGAGCCACAAGATCGGACAACGCTATGTATATTCACTTTAAATCATACAAACTTATTATTCACTTATTAGACATTACCAAATTCCATTTATGAAAATTGTAAATAATTAATAAAATAAATTTGCACTCTCATTCAAAATTTCACATTTTGCTAACATATTTTTAGTATTTCTCTCAAGTTTATACAAATACATATATTTCCACGTTTTTGAATCCTCGATATTTTCATTAATACCAATATTTAATAACGTGAGTGAGATGACCTAGCAGTGTGGGCCCCTCTGCCCCTGCCCCGGCCCCAGCATATTGCCCTCTTCTCTTTTCCTTAGATTTGGTTGTGCTCCTTTATGGCAAAAAAAGGGGAACAGCTTACAAAATTTCCTAATCTTCAAATCCATTTTGGTTTGTTCCAGTCCTTGCTTATAGTCACTAGTCACCTTTATGCCAAGCCTCTGCACATTTTTCTCTATGAGAAAGAAATAAGAGAAATTAGTTTAATAATCGTACAACAAATCTAAAAGTACTCTAGGCCAATATATGGTTCTTATGTGAATGTGATTGAAGCACATAAATTTATAAAATTAGCATGTACTAGTACTATGGAATAATCCAATTTGATAAGCTGAATATGTTTCAAATAGAAATTAACTTGGTTTCATAACTTATGGAACTAATTTTGCATGTGCTAGACAAAATATTAATGATATTTAATGTAATGTGTTTAGTATTAGACAACAGCCGACTCTTACGAAATGGGTCAATAATGTGTATTATTGCTTATGCTTTAAATTAATTGATGTAACGAATTAACATAACATAGCCAGCAAGAATCTCACTAGTCCGTATAGCTTCATACAGCTGATCATGTGCAGAAGCTTCAGAGGAATTAAGAAGGACAAGTACAACGCCAATGACTAGGCCTATGACAAGAAAAGCCTTTGCGAAGTTCATGTTTTATTGCAAAACAAAAGAGTTGAAATGAAGAGAAAGGACAATGGAAAACACTTTTTTGTAGATTAATTTGTAACCAAAGTACTGATTGAGGGAATAGCGCTGGGTGGCTCTCTCCATATATAAGAACTTAAAAAGAGAGTTAATTTTAATTCTAGTGCAAAACAAATTGAAAAGTTTATTTATTTATTTATTTTTTTAAAGAGGCACCGATTCATAAAATTCACCTTCTAAAATAACCTTTAGTAATCTTGAAAGATGTTAGATAACGACTTAATTTTTCATCATCCAATTCACTAATAGAATAGTTGAATTAATACTCTTCTTATTAAATAAAATGAGATCCAGACTGGCTAGGCCCTTTGGTCTAATAGCATTGTGTTGTAACCTCTTCTATTATTAAATAAAATGAGGTCTTTCAATAAATAAGTAAAAAAATCAGTCTCATATTAATTAAGCCTATAAAAAAAAATTAATATTCAAGCCTTAAAGCAGTAAACGAAACAATGAGAAGGATTGTCATGCAAAATGCATTATATATAATATCGAATTTCCTTTCAGGTAATAGATAGAGGTAACAAAACTTCTCCAAAAAAAAAAAAAAAAAGGAAAGAAAGAAGAAGATAGCGGCAACAAAAGAGTTTTATTTAGAGTGCATGCATGGTAGAATGTAGATGTAATTAATTAGGTTTGTTAGAGAGCACGAAATAACACTTAATTATTTGATCCATAAAGAATCCTTTCATAATCTTGAAAAGCTAGATGACATGATCATACAGAGAACTCTATCGTGAGTCTTCAATATTTGTTAGGGGATCCATTTTGATAAGAATAATAGGATCATGTGAGAGAGTCCCAACTCTAAATGCAATTCAATAATCTGAACTGTTTATTTGTTAGGTCTTAACTCAAGGATAATTCTTACAAAAAAAAATCAACTAAATCGGAAACTGTTGAGTCATCTAATTATGACCAAATAAATAAAAGAACACAGTGCTTCCCATAAACACTAAAATAATCATGATGATAATTAAATAGTCAAACTAGTTCTGATTTGGTTGATTTTTTACATGAATAATTCTTATATGATAATTTAAAAATTAGATAGTTCAAATCATTGGACCACATTGCGGGGTGGCCCGCCAATGCAATCCCTTTTGCTTCAAGTAAAAAATATATACAAAAATTCTCGATGCAGGGCGTTCGTCTTTAATTAAAGAGCAGGCGTGTATTATTATAATTTCTCACCATTTTTGACACTTCAACATTTTAGCGTATATGATTCTATATTTTAGGGTATAGGAATATAAAAGCATAATTCAAGGTTATATTTTAGGTTTTAACTTTCGAGTTTTAGGCAAACTCGAGAATTAGGGCGAGCTTGAGAATTAAAACGTAAAATCAAACTGATGAATGAGAATTAAAACATGAGAGTTAAAAATGAGGAACGAGTCTTAATTGACGATGTAATACTCGAAAATATTAAACCATGACATGAATAGGGTTCTACGGCCCAAAACTCGAGAGTTACAAACTAAAATCTATCTGAAGAACGAGAACTCAAAATCATGAGAGTTATAATTGAGGAACGGGTCTCAATTGACGATTTATACCCTAAATCATTAAACCATACCAAGAATAAGATCAAAAGATGAAAAAAAAAAAGTCATAAAATATATGCGTCCGTTCTTTAACTAAAGAATAGACGTCATGTAGAGAGAAAGCCCTATATATATATATATTATATATAATCCCCTTCTTAAGAAGGGATCCCTTTTTATGTGAAAAAAAAGGTTCACATTATTCGGGCTATCTCACATTGCGAATTAATAATCTAAATCGTCTAATAGATGTACATTTAAAAATCATATTTACAAAAAATTAGCAAAATCAGAATTCATTTAACAATTTGATTATCATCATGATTATTTCAATGTTTATTGGAAACCCTGTAATTGCCTATTTATTTGGTCACAATTAAATGATTGATGGTTTTCGATTTAGTTGATAATTAGTAAAGATGATCCTTGAGTGGGGACCTAATAAATTGACAGTTCGACACAAGATTGCATTGGGGGTTGGACCCTACGATTCCATTTTATTCTTATAAAAAGGAATCGTTCTTAAGAAGCTTCTCCTATATATATATATACATCATTTTGGGTCCACCACACGATGTAATCTCATAATTCGAAATGTCTATTTTTCAGGCCCCACTTAAAAGATCATATTTGAAAAAAATCAACAAGAATTCATTTATCCATTTGATTATTCTTTTAATCATTTCAATGCTTTTATAAAAAACATTATATTCATCTATTTATTTGATCAAAGTTAGATGACTAAATCAGTTCCAATTTGGTTGATTTTTTGTAATGATAATCTTTAAAGTTTGGCCTAAAAAATGAATGGTTCAGATTATGAGATTACATTGTATGGTTGACCCAAAATGGTACATGTTTCATATTACATTACTAACCAGTTTGCTTTAGAGCACTATTATATATATAAGTGACTTCTAACGAGGGGTCCTCATTTAGGGTAAACAAGAGATTTCTTGTGGACCTATTCCGAAATATAATTTGATGGTCAAAGTCATCTAATTTCTAATTCTTTATTCAAGGATCATTTCTCTACAAAATATTAGACACATAAAAAACAATTTAATCGTTTAATGAAATGATCATCATTTTAAGTGTTAAAAGAAATCACTATATTTGTCTATTTATTTGATCACAATTAGATTTCTTAGTGATTTCCCTTATTAACTCTAGCGCTCTAATACTAATTGGTTAACAACATACTAAGAAGCTATAACCACCATTTTAGGCCTTATAAATGATGTAATCTCATAATGCACACAGTTTATTTTTTAATGCACACTTCAAATCATCTTTACAAAAAAAAAAAATCAACCAAATCGAAAGTCATTTATATATTTGAGTATAATCACAATCATTTCATTATTTTATTATAAATATTGTGCTCATCTATTTATTTGATCACATGGACATGGATAACTAAATATTTTATGATTTGGTTGATTTTTTTTTTTTTTTTTTGCAAAGATGATCCTTGAAGTGAGACTTAAAAAATGAGCAATTCAGATTATAAGATCACATGGTGTGGTGGGTCTAAACAGGCTATTAGCTTCTTATTAAGTTGCTAACCAATTAGCATTAAAATGCTTATATATATACATAGTTAATAAGGGAAACTATTAAGACATCTAATTTTAATTGAATAAAAAGTTCGTTAATTATAATGTACTAACAAAGCAAAACATTAACCAAAAACACCCAATTCATTTCTATTAACTTGCGGACACTTTCCATCAGCCCAAAACATAACATGCGGACACCTTCCAAAGACCAGCATCAACGCATCACCAAAATAACGGAAACTGAAACTGAGCCCACCTATTATAAAACAATACAGCGACACAAGCTTAATCTAACCCAACTATACAAACAGCCCAAAACCGATCTCTTTTTTTTCTTGACCAAATCGATCTTATTCTTCAACTTTACCAAACTGACAGTTCCATCTATAATAATTGCAACTGCAAGTCTGCAACTCCAATAAACTGCAGTTTCACTTGCAATTAGTAACTGCAACTGCAAGTTTGTAACTCCAATAAATTACAGTTTCAGTTCACTTGCAGTTTCAGAAACTGCAGTTTCACTTGCTAGCTTATAGTGAAATTGCAGTTTCACAGTTTCAGGCACGGGGGTGGAGCTTGCTTCTTCGATAACTCTTTAGGTGTTGTTATAATGAGGAACTTGGCTTGTTCTTCGACTTTGGCGTGTTCTCTCTCGCTCTCCCTTGTTGCCAGAGGCCAAAACCTTGAATTTGAGTCACCAGATTCGCTGAAAAGGCCGTCTACCTTTGGAGGTTCGATCCTCCGATTGTGGTGGTTTTCTGGGCAATCGGAACCCATGAGAAGACTTAGCGTGACTTGGGGAACAAAACCCAGGTGGTGGGAAGTTGCAACAAGGTCGAGATTGGAGTCAACACTGGGGCTTCGATCGGGTCTGGGGGTTGCTGGGTGTTTCGAGCTCACATGGATGAAGAGGGAAGAGAGAGGAACTCATGGGTGGTCCTCTCGTTGCCATCCATGGTCGGACGCGCACACACCCCAACGAGGAAAGTTGCAGCGAGGGAGAGCGAGATAGAGTGCTCGGGGAGAGAGAAAGAAAGTGATTAGAGATAAGAGAAATTTCAGAAATGAGGGAGAGAGAGACGTGAGAGAGTTTAAGAGAGTTTTGAAAAAATTAAAAAATTAGCAACGATTGGATTGCTTTGATGGATAAGATAGAAAGTCTGGTACCAAGAAACGGGTAACCAATCCACTCTCAAAGTGACCTAATTGTTAAATATTATAAATATGTGTATTACATGTTACAAAGAATAAGTAAAGTGTAGCCCAAAATAATTATTTCTTGAATAAATAGACAATTGTATATATAGGTGACTATTTTTTACATGATAACACAACTCGAACCCGACACAAAGTTAGCAGGTTCATGTTTACTATTTCTTAACATGACCACGAATATGACACGATCCGCAAAACACAAATTATAAACATTTCGGGTTAGTGTCAAACATAACTAACACAATTGTGATACAATAAACACGTTTTAGTAGTCTTTTTATGAAGAAAATGAACAAATTTTAGTTTTATTTTTTAATATGCGTTAGATGAATCATTGTATAATTATAGAGTTTTTTTTAATGATTTTCTTCGTTTCATGATTAAATAGATTTTTGCTTTATTAGTGCTCCATAAGTGATAGTTTTAGTTTTAAAATATCGGAAAACTGTGTTTAAACTTTTAGTTCACAAGATAAATGGATCAACCTGAATACGAAGACGCTGATAAATGGGTTGAGTTTGGGTTTACTAGTATTTAACACAAATACACGAACACGGCTCACTAACACAAATGGTCACTTCTAGATGAACATAATGATTTTGGTAAACATTTGAAATGATAACCATTAATTAATCGAATGATTGAACGATTTTCAATTTATCTAATTTTTTGCACAAATGATCCTTGAATGGAGACAATTCTATGGAAAATAAACTATTTCAATTGTCGAACTACAATAATGTAGAGTTACACAAAAAGTCTCCTATTTACTCTTATAAGGAATCCATCATTGAAAGACACCTATATATATATTATAGTATATATGGGAAAAGCTCACTTACTAAATCAGCAATAAATTCTATGTATGTGTGACCATGCCATCTTTCAAAGACTACGAGAGGTTTCATTAACGATCAAATAATTAATTGATATTTCGTTCTCTCGAACAAACCTAAACAAATAATTAACGAGTTTTGTTGGAAGCACATACAAATTTTTATGAAAATTTCATGTACTTCATGCAAAAGCACTTGGAAGTGCTTCCTGAGTAAGCTCCTGACAGATGTTTCTCAAAAAACTACTTAAAAGCGCTTTTGTAACCTAGAATCATTTTACTTATTTCTACCAAAAGCAACCAAAAGTCTTTTTACTAATCTGAAAGCGCGTTTAGCAGTTATAAAAGCATTGCCAAACGGAGATCATCTAATATTTTTAAATATTTTCTTGGCAAAAGTAACTTGCACTCAATGTTATCCACATATATTCAATTTATAATGTTCCTATCATGAATCTTCCTACTCTCATGTATAATGTATGCAAGAATGTTTCTTTTGTGAAAATGATTGGACCTAAAAGTTCGGCATGGTCCAAATAAAGACAATTGCAGCCAATAAACCTAGCCTAGGAGTGTGCGGTTTGGATGTGCATCAAAAGCTCACAAATTTTGCAATGAGCCTTTATGGCTAGTTCGTATAAGGAGAAAGTCTTCTAGAAGTCCGAGAGAAGACTCTCTAGATAATCGTTTACTCTTCTCCCACCTCCATTCCCCTTTCCTATTCCCTTACCTCATTCTCTCTCACTTATGAATTTTTTCTTGGGTTTGCTGGGGAGCTTTTTGGGTTCCCTACTAGTGATTTTTTTTTTCTTCTCTCTCTCTCTCTCTCATTTGTTAGGGTTGGGTTTTTTTTTTTTAAATCTTTGATCGTTTCTACATCTTAGCTTGAGTTAAAAGAGCGTTAATTAAGCCCGCCTTTGAGACTGTGTCACATGTGCGGCCGCACAGGACCCCACCTCTAAAGGGCTTCCAAATTTGTTTAAAATAATGCTATAGAGACCACATTGTATACTACCTCACCAACATAAATAGATCTTACCCTTATTAGAAATTTGACACCAAAATATGATGTACCTAGCATTATTTTTTTTCTAAGTCAAGTAATTCATATAAATTGTGTTTGAGGAAATTACAGAAATGGTTCACTTATTCGCTAAGTCTCGTTTTGGTCCACAAATTTTTTTAAGTTTCATATTGATCCATGAATTGTCTAATGTGTTTCATTTTGGTCTAAAATGAACAATTTTATCTCTCAAAATCAACTCGTTGGTACAAAACTGAGGGGCAAAATTGTCCGATTTTGCCTAATTTGGACCAAAATAGAACACTTTAGATAATTTGTGGAACAATATGGCACTTATACAAAAATTTGTGGACCAAAACAAGACTTAACAAATAATAAGTGAGCAATTTATGTAATTTCCTCGTTGTGTTATTTCATCCTAAAAATGTCTTTGTCTTTTTTAAATGCCTATTGTAAGGAGATAGGCTCTCTGATGTGTGGATGGGTCCAACGTTTCATTTGCTGTTTTTTTTTTTTTTTTCCTTTCTCTTGTTTTGTAATTTGTTACTTGTGAAATTTTGCTTTTATTATTTTATTCTAGCTAATAAAACAGTTGTGAAGTAAAACAGCTGTGAAGTAAATTCAGCTGTAAAATAAAACAGTTGAGTGTTTGGTAAACTATGTTTGTAAAAGTGTTGTGAGTGCCAAAAACATTATCAAAGTGTTTGGTAAATGTTAATATAAAATGCTGTGACTGTGTATAATTACTAAAATAGACATGATGCTGAAAGTGCATTTTACTTATTTGTTTGATAAAAATAATATGTTTTTTACTTGTTTTTGAAATTTTTGACTATAAATTTTTATTAGCATTAATTTTTCTAAGAACAACATTATTAAATAAGTATGCCTATTATTTTTTTAGGTATATTATAATTTTAATCTTATAAATAAAATATCATAATTAATTATCATAATATAAATTATAACTAACAATGGACATATTTTTTAATTTAAAATAAACAAATAAAAATTATAGAAATCAATGAGGGTATTATGAGTAAAATAAAATATTCATTATTGCTGTGAGTCACTGCAGCTTTCAAAACCTGCTTTCTGTTTTTGTTGTGAGAAGTTGAGAAATGTGGGAAAAAACAGTTTTTTATTTTTTTACCAAACACCAAAACTGCTGTAGGTGATTGAGAATTGTCATCCACAGCAGCTTTTGGCTCCTCCACCGCAATCCCAAACGGAGCCATAATCTGCAAGTTCATTTTTTGGGACGTACACCCCCTTTTTTTTAAGTGTTTTTTTTTTTCCTTCTTGGTTTAGAATGCACCCGATCGATATTCTTTTTAATTGACATATACTTTAGAAAATGTGAGATGCGTGCTATTTTACTTTTTGTTTCCCCTTTGATTTATACATAACTAGGAAGGATTTCCAATACATTTGGAATGCTTAACCTTTCTCTTGTGGATGTATTAGAAATTGATTACGCTTATTTTATTAAAAAAAATATAGATTATTCAAAAATTTTATATATAAGAAAATATTTTAACACTCTTAGAGTTATTTTATGTTGATTGTTCAGTGGTCATGATATCGTATTATAAAATTTTCTTCATATATAAAAATTAATTTTAACATGTAAAAAAGAGCCGCATTTTAAACTTTAAACCTCATAATCCACCGTGTCATTAATTGTTGGGTTATTGCCTTTTGGTAAATATAGTTCTCATGGAATGAGTTTGTGGATTATGAGTTGTCTGTCTCTCATCTCCATCTTCATCATAGCCACTTCTTCAAACACCTCACTATTGTTAGAGTTTTGAACTAGCAAATCAAGTCTCTTACCTCTTTTCTTCCATTCATCCTGGGTGTGGATTAATCCTTAGAGGGGTTGCACTCTCAACTTTATTGAGAGCCTTTTCTTAGTAATGCAGAAGGTGGAGGAGACATGGAATGAAGGCAGCTAATGGATGTGTGTATCTTTGGGTTCATCCCAAAGATATGTCTTAAGGGTAATCTCTAAATCCGTTTGTAGCATTAGAAACTAGTTTCTATCTACAAATTTTTCATATGACTAACCATGACTTGGTTTTGGGATAACTTTGTGAAAAGTTTTAAAGTTACATGCTTCCTAACTTTGCTTCCGCTTACAAGTTTTTCTCCTTACCAAAGCTTCTTTCTCTTCATTCAACAAAAGTTACACTACATAGCTTTGTAATATTTTCCAAACTTTTAATATGACATTGTTTTGAAAAGTGGGGACCAAAATGAAATTTCATCCAAACTTTAAGGTCCAAGATGTGAATATGTGATTAACCCGAAGTAATGGAAAAGAAAAAAAGAAAAACCTAACTACCTAAGGCATTAAGGCTAAGGCTACATACAGGAGTCAGCTCAATTTCACATGAATGGCTGCTCTCCTTTCCCTCCACACCATCCCCCAACTTCAACCCAACCTCTCTACTCGGAGAATAACCATAAGTCCCCGAGCTGTCCTCAATGGATCTCAAAGAATGAGAGTCCCTTACGAGCTCAAGCAGGAACAATCCCGTCTTTTCCATGAGCTCCCGTCTGGCCTGAACATGGAGGTAATTGTGCAGAAGGGCGTTGTAGAAAAAGAATCAGATGAGAATAAAGAAAGAACAAGTGAAAACCCACCTCTTGTTTTTGTTCATGGAAGCTACCATGCTGCTTGGTGCTGGGCTGAGCACTGGTTGTCTTTCTTTTCAGCTTCTGGGTACGACTGCTATGCAATTAGCTTGTTGGGTCAGGTGGGTTCTCTCTGGTCCTCATTCGAAAAAAGGTTCCATTTTTTGTGCTTGCTTTGTTGTTTTATTGTTCCTTATTTTTGGTCCAATGTGGGTAGCTTACAAATTGTGGCAATATCAGTTATCTTTCACCTTGTTGTCAACTCCACATCTTCTTGAAGCTTATTTGATCAGAATAGTGGAAGAATTTGATATTCTGGTTTATTCGCTGAAACTGTGAAATATACCAACAAGTTTATAACTGTATTAAATGTTGGACATGACAACTGACTAATGTTATATGGAACAGGGGCAAAAAAGAATTCGCCTCCNTTTAAAAATTTTTTTTTTTTTTTTTTTTTTTTTTTTTTTTTTTTTTTTTTTCTTTTCCTCTGTTACAAACACAAACACATAGTAAAGAATATTGCTTTAGTATAATTACAAAAGTAAAAGGGACAGAATTTCAGTTCATTGCAAGAGATAATTTGGGCAGAAGCCCAACATTTACTGCTTCTATGCAAATGGTGAATTATGGCTCATCTTAGAATATGAGCTGAGATATTCAAGGACTTGGAAACTTAGGTATGAGATATCCTATTATCCTTAGCTGCTGTATTGCATAATCTTCGTAAATTACATGTTTCCAGCTGATAAATGGTATTCGTACTTCAACTGGTTTTCCCCCTTTTGATATTCTTCATAAAAAATTTGTACTCTAGTCTCAAATGCAATTGGATATTTCACTGGGACCATCAGACCATGAAATCATTTAAGTTATGGTCTAAATTTGTATGAGGAGGTATTTAACCTCATGAGAATTGTAGCAACCTGCCTGTTGGCTGACAACTGGAATTATGGGATCATTATGGTTATTAGTGTAAGACTGCTACTTTTAGGAAGTGTTATTTGATTTTTTTTTTTCCCTTTCATCCTTTACCTGTATATTTTATTCAAATTCACAAAGTTTACCTCTTCATCATGTATGAAATTTGCATATTATGAATCTAGTGTCACTATGTTGCTTGTGAAATAATTAGGTGTTGTGCCCTCTTCTACGTCTATAATGATTATTAAAATGATAATTCATTCTTCCTTTTAACGTAATCTTGCAATATGATCCTCTGTGGCTCTGTTTGGATCTGTCTAGGACCGAACATCTACATCTGGTAATTTATTTTAGTTCTATGAAATTGTTCTTGGTGTTTAGCTATTTTTAAGATTTGACTACCTTATTCTGCTCATCCTGATTTTAAGTTGCTTAATTTATAATGGCACCATCGACACATTAGCATATCTTGAGCTGGCATTGTTACATTGTTTGTATGCAAGAATCTGGTTCTGATTTGTCATTCGTCTGCTGATGGTCAGGGTGAAAGTGATGCACCGAATGCTTCTGTTGCTGGTACTCTCCAGGTATTTTAGCTGTCCGCTAGCTTTTACATTCTTTACAAGTGAATTCACTAACATGTGCGTGTCTGTGCTTCATAGTTTCTCTACCTGCTGAAATGCTCTTCTTATTCCTGTTCACTCTAAATTCTACAGTAGACTCATGCAAGTGATGTTGCTGATTTCATCTGCAAAAAACTCACATTTCCACCAGTGTTGATTGGGCATTCTTTTGGAGGGCTCATTATTCAGTACTATATTGCTAATACTAAAACTGACCAATTTTTAGGTAACATATTTCTATTTATTTAAATTGTTCTTTGAAAAGGTAAATAAAATCTTCAGATGTATGAGCCATGATCTATAAGGGTGTAGTATTGGATACTATAAATCTAGTTGAGTTTAGCGGTACATCTATCAAGATAGCACATACAAGAGAATATAAAGTTTTATGTGGTTGGCTAAATCCTGCCTACATGTACCATAGGAGGGGAGAAATAATCTGCTATAAACATTGTGAAATTACAATGCATGAGTATCTACCAGTTTCAGTCATTCTGTTGGATTGGAGAGCTGCAGTTAGATAGGGTTCTTTCAGGTTTTGAGAGTCGTAGAATCTGATGGAGTTGCAAGCTTTGTTTTGTTTTATTTCTTATTGAGAGCAAGGATTTTTGGGGTGGCTTTTTGTTTTTCAGTTGCTGGTGGATATCTTATCCACTTGAAGTGTCTTTTGTACTTTTTTGTTGTTTTGATAAATTTCGTTTCCTATCAAAAAAATTAAAGAAAAAAGAAAAATACCCAACCTAACACCTACAACCCAAGCCTTGAAACATTCCTCATTTCATTGTTTTCTTTATCTATCCGCTCCCTAAGCATGATTTGAATTCTCATACCATCATCCGTACCATGAAAACCCATCACTTTTCAGTTGTATTTTACAACATGCAGTTCATTCCCGGCTACCTGTCAAGGTCCTATCAATTCCCGGCTACCTGTCAAGGTTCTGTCATAAAAATCTCTAATGTGAGCCTGAAAACACAATGCTCTTGATATTTGATATCAAACACTTCAAACAGTTTCCTTTCATGACCTGGCTTGTGGCATAGCTTCAAACACATCATATTTCATTTTAAGTACTACTTTTTAAAGAGGTATTATCTTTGTACACTGTTTCTGTGCTGATTGGGCTTATTCTAAATCTAGGCATTGGAGGTTCATTCCCTAGGCTTACAGGTGCTGCTCTTGTCTGCTCTGTACCTCCTTCGGGTAATAGGTAACTAATATACTATCTTTTATCAGATTATTCATTCTTAGTTTTCTTTCGATTTATTTAGTCCAAACTGACATCCTCTTTATTTTCTTCAGTGGCTTAGTGTGGCGATACCTATTTTCCAAACCTATTGCTGCTTTTAAGGTTTTTACTTTTACTCTTTTATACAGCACCTCATTCATTCTTTTTAATTTGTACTCATACTTAGTCTGTCAACATATCATTTACATTCTTTTGGAAGGTTGTGAGATACTTTGAGCATGCTATACCCTTTTCCAGCAATATTTTCAGTGTTCTCATGTGAACTTTACAATATTTATAGAAGTTAGTCGTTCTAATGATTAAGGTGCTGTTCATTTGAACTTTTGAATAGGTTACACGCAGCTTGGCAGCAAAAGCGTTTCAAACTTCTCTTTCTCTTTGTAAAGAGACATTTTTTTCCTCGACTATGGAGGATCACCTGGTTTTACGGTTTGTTTACCAGCAATTCTTTTCAATTCCATTAGACCTTTGTTCAAAATGACAGATGGCATTCAACATTATTTCAGGTTTTAGGTTTAAGCATTAGTTTGTGTATTGACACTCATCTCTCTCTCTCTCTCATGCACAGAAAAATCGAGTAATCACATATACTTTGAGTCAATGTTCCCTGGAATGATGCTACAACAACTAAAATTTAATTCTGCTTTAAGTTTCCAGAAGCCGTATATCTAGACAATGAGCCTCACTAGAACATAAAATTTCACAACTAAGAATAAGTACTTGCAGCAATGTGTGATAACTTCTACACAACATGCAGTTACCAAAATATGAAATCAAAATATATTTATTCGTATTAGCTCGGAAATGCATGTGTGATATAGGATTTATAGTATTTAAAAGGTGAAGGCAAATTTTGTGGATAAAAGATGACTAAGAGACAAACTTTATAAACTTGAATCATAGCTTGAGTATTTCAAGTTCTAAGTATTCTTTACATGGTAGATCTTATTCTAGTCATAAGTTAGTTATTACTATTCATGACCGTCATTTAGTTTGGATTGCATATTACTTTGGTGCATGATGGATAGGGGTAAATGAGTGGGTAAATGAACTAATCTTTGCCATGCAGACTCATGCTAGATCAAATTGTTCAATGTCAATTGACAAAACTTATGTACTGAAGCCTTACCAAATTCTGGTTTAATGGACAAAGGATGGAGTGTTATTTTGATGTCTGAAATTCCTGGTCTTTGGTGGCCTTTGTCCAGAATAGTTTAGGGTTCTATCACACATAGAGAATGGTTGTGTAAACTTTTGAAATGAAATTTAGGCTTGTTAGAGGTGCCAAGAGAGTGCCTGTGTCAAAGAGAAGTCAACACCAAGAGAGGGTGTTTGTGCCAAAGAAGGGCTGACACTTAAAGAAGGTGATCATGTCAAAGAGGATCAGAACTATGGGGTAGAAGAATATGAGAAGGCCCAAGTGAGTTCAAAACTCGAGAGTGCTAGGCTCTTTTATGAGTTGTTGAAAATCCTTGTAATTGTTTTGTTGAGTGAATTTTTATCTCCTTCTCTTGTGGATGTAGGGAAATTTGCTGAACCACAAAAATTTGTGTTCTTTCTCTTTCTTGTCTTTCTTAGTTTACCTGGATACTTCCCTTGCACGGTTTGCATGATTTGTGTGGATCTTTTCACAAAAAACAAACTTTTATTCCCACAATGTATTCTACTTGTAAACATAACCTCTATAAGTTTTTTTGTTTGTCTTAGTTATCAAGAACTAATGAAAGAAAGTTCAAGAATGCCATTATTTGATCTGCGCAAGCTCAATGCAGTGCTTCCAGTTCCTTCAGTACCAAAATCAGCTATTGAACTCCTTGTGTTGGGTGCAAATGATGATTTCATTGTGGTAAACTCCGTAGTTTACAGAATTGTTTTACATAATTACTTGATTCTTTTTTCTAATGCTCTGGACAGAACATGCCATTCTCTATTATCCACCATTTTGCCTGCTTCACTTTGTCCCCATCATATTTTCTATACCAGGATGCTACATAGATTTTTAAATTCTTTCATAATGCTATGATCCTTGTTTCTAAGCAATTGTCTATCTGTTGAATCTATATTTTTTTCGCAGGATGCTGAAGGCCTCAAAGAAACAGGCAGGTTTTATGATGTTTCTCCTATCTATGTTGAAGGGGCTGCCCATGACATGATGTTAGACTGCTCATGGGAGAAAGGTGCCCAAGTTATCCTAGCATGGCTAAATGATTTAAAGAGATAGGAACTAGATGATTTGTGAGGCAAACTGTATTCAATGCATTTTTCTTGTGCTGTTATAGTTAACTGGATTATTGAGGTCTTACAAAAATGAAAAAGAAAGCTTTTTTTTTTAATCATCTAGCTAACTGTCACCAAGTATAGAATATATGCACCCGTGGCTTTAATAATAACAAGGGCTATTTACAAAAAAATCAATAAAATATTTTAAAATTACAAATAAGTCAATGAACATTTTCCTAAATCCCAAAATAGTCACCATTGACTAAAATGAAATTATGCATTATACAAAAGATGACATAACAAATACTAGAAATTACAACTACTGTCATTACTATAGAAATTTCAAAAAATTACAAAAAGGTCTAAACTAACCAGAAGTTGACACATGCCCAAATTAAAGGTAACAAACTAACTAATTGTGATTAATTAGTTAATACAGTTTAATTAACTAATTAATTAATGTATATAACGTTGAAACGACTTCTTATTCGAGCCAAAGCCAAAATTGAATGCTTGTAGATCGCTTCAAAGTGGTCTTCTCCATCATGCCGTGCTTGGCCCCTGCCATGCCGTGCCCGATGGGCTAAAACCTTCGGCCCGGCCCATTTAATCGTGTCGTACCGTGCCGTGTCTATTTTAATCGTGGCGTGCCGTGTCGTCTTCGGGCCGGCTCGACCCGTTTGACACCTCTAGCTTTGCTTGTCTTTCTTTCTCCTTGTATACTTGGGTATCATCGTTGTAGTGAGTAACATGTCCCACAAGTCATGCACATTGTCTTCATCTTCATCACTCTTTTGCAACCAATAAGCAATTGGCATTGGGCATTCGCATGTGAGTGTAGATCGATGGTTCTTGACATGGTCTCTAAAAGACTTGCATATCTCATCATCAATTGTCTCTGTCCGTATCTGCTTTCCTTTTTGCTTTTCTTTGTTTTTATCTTTTCGTTGTTCTTGCTTTTCTTTAAGCTCCTTCATCTGCGAAAATTAAGTGTTTCAACTTTGCTATTTTTGGTATCTGTAGCTGTGCGGCAGTTACTGATTTGTTTGAAATTCTAATTTTATGTAAACTTACATAGTCTGCTAAGTTTTTTCTTGGATAATCTATTTCATTGTTGTCATTTTGTTGATCATCATTATCATCTCTACCATCTTGATCTCTGCCATCATTTACATTGTCTTCTTCATCATCATCTTGTCTTGTCTTTCTTTTCTTGTCATCCTTGATAAAGTCCTATGATTTCGGATTAAAAAGAAATAACGATAATATGTTTAGTAATTTAGTGTAGAAAAGTATACATTTTATATGTGTGTGTGTGTGTGTGTATATATATATATATAGACACTGTGACTGTGTGTCTGTTTTGTTTTTACCTCAAGTTTTCGAAACCATACTTGAGCAAACTTTGAATTCATATCCCGCAGGCTCCACTTTACCATACTTGGCTTTTGGTTTTCGAATCCCACTTTTGCTTTGACCAGAGTCATCATCTCACAAAGTTTGTACTGCAAAAATCAAAAGGAAATAATCAGTATATGTTCAATAGTATCTGAATTTTTCTAAATTTTTTAATTATTTGTTTTTACACACCAAGATTAGTATCGTAGCCCCACCACCATTTCCAAGGGAACCTTCTGGATTCCTCATTTCTTCAGCTTTGCTCTTGATGCACTTGTGGAGGTAGTAAGCTACAGTTTTTGACCATGAGTAGTCAGACAATGTCTCCAAGTCATCGCAGCATTTAACGAAAGTCTAGTCAAGTGAGCTTGCATAATTCGGAAACAGGACAATGATCATCAGATCAATGATTATCAATTGTACAACCTTTTCCTCTTGCTCTTTTTCTTCTTCGGTCTTCTCTCTTGGTTTCTTTCTTTTGCTTCTAACTGCTTCAGTTTTTTTAGCTGCTTGTAGTGCTTTATGCAATTCGTCTTCCACTTTTTCCTTTGATGATCTACCTTGTTTTGATTCCAAGAATTTTCTCATGTCTTCTGTTTATATTGAAAGAGATTGAGTGACTTTTTTCTTTTCATGGTCTTCTTTGAATCTAAGTATAAACAAATGCAAATCACACCAAAAGATGTGTCTCGCATGTTTAGATTCTAAGAAGACCATGAAAAGAAAAAAGTCACTCAGTCTCTTAAGATACACATAAGGCATGATAAAACTCTTGGCATCAAAACAAGGCAGACCATCAAAGAAAAAAGTGGAAGACGAATTGCAGAAAGCACTACAAGCAGATATAAAAACTGAAGCAGTAAGAAGCAAAAGAAAGAAACCTAGAGAGAAGACCGAGGAAGAAAAAGAGCAAGACAAAAAGGTTGTACAATTGATAATCATTGATCTGATGATCACTGTCCTATTTCTGAATTATGCAAGCTCATGTGACTGGACTTTCGTTAAATGCTGCGATGACTTGGAGACATTATCTGACTACTCCTGGTCAAAAACTGTAGCTTACTACCTCCAAAAGTGCATCAAGAGCAAAGTTGAAGAAAGGAGGAATCCAGAAGGTTCCCTTGGAAATGTTGGTGGGGCTACGATACTAATCTTGGTGAGTAAAAACAAAAATTTAGAAAAATTCAGATACTGTTGAACATATACGGATTATTTCCTTTTGGTTTATGCAGTACAAAACTTTGTTAGATGATGACTCTGGTCAAAGCAAAAGTGGGATTCGAAAACCAAAAGCAAAATATGGTAAAGATGATGATGATGATGAAGAAGAAGACAGTGTAAATGAAGGCAAAGATGAAGATGGTACAGATGATGATGATGATCAACAAAATGACAAAAATGAAACAGATTATCCAAGAAAAAACTTAGCAAACTATGTAAGTTTACATAAAATTAGAATTTCTATTAAACCAGCCGCACAGCAACAGATACCAAAAACAACAAAGTTAAAACACTTAATTTTTGTAGATGAAGGAGCTTAAAGAAAAGCAAGAACAAGGAAAAGATAAAAAACGAAGCAAATAAAAAAGAAGAGCAAATACAGACAGAGACGATTTATGATGAGATATGCAAATCTTTTAGAGACCATGTCAAGAACCATTTACACACATTCTCATTGGGAATGCCCAACGCCAATTGCTTATTGGCTGCAAAAGAGTGATCTAGATGAAGACAAGGTGCATGACTAGTGAGACATGTTACTCACTGCAGTACGTGTATGATACCTAAGTATACAAGGAGAAAGAAAAACAAGCAAAGTGCAAGACACAAGTGCAAATCCAACAAGAGCCAAGTCATATGGAAATGAGCAAAAATTTAGGGGACTTGGAGTACAAAATCTACATCCTCACTACGAAGCGGGACTCAGCATTACTAGAAGTCCAAAAGCTTACAAAAAGAGTAACAATCTTGGAAAGCCAGCAAATAAGAAGAAGTCCAAACGTTGATGCATATGTGTAGATGGATGATATAAATGTTCAAGTGAAAGACACCAGTGAGGGGGACAAAGGTACTATTTTTTATTGAATATAAAAATATATGTATATATATGAGATATTGAATAAGTGAAACATTCTTGGAAATTTAGTATGTTATTAGAACAAAAACACTAATTGTGTATGCAGAAACATACACTGTTCAACAGTCACCGAAAAGTGACTTCCTTGCACAGGGAGGCAAAAATGTTCAAGAAGAGATTGACGTCGTGAAAGTGGCAAGGGAGACTTTAGCTCAAATTCAAATACCAGAAGAGGAACGTCAACAACAAGATGACATCACATTTGAAGAAAAAAACCAACCTCTACAAGAAGCAGATAAACATCCAAAAATTGGTCGAAAGAGAAAGAGCCCTCCACCAATGACATCAGCAACAAAAAGACTAAAATCAAAAAGCATAATGGAGCTTAAGGATCCAGAATATGAGTACAATTTGAAGGGAATGAAAACAAAGAAGGGTGCAAAGCCAATTACCATAGCAGAGCCGCTACAGCAAGTACCAATAGAGCAGATCGACGGATCAAGTTGCTGATCATATCAAGAATGTTGTCATCCATTGTAGGGTGGAAAAGTAAACCTGTCTTTGCAAACATGTTGCGAGATCATCAACAAATAATTGAATATTTCATGCTGAATGAATATGAGTAAGTAAAGTTTAAATAAGTTTATTTGGCGACCTTTATACACGTGCCCCTACGTGTGCGAAATATGGCTAAAATAGATTGTTGTTTGTACTAGTTTGATGGTTTGGACTATAATGGAACACGTCACAAAATGACTGGACCAGTAAGAAACAATAAAAAAATCGCAGATCAATATGGAACGAAGTGAAGAATAAATAGACCAATAGTGCAATTTCCTCATTAAGAATAAATGGACCAATAATAATAGGTTTTTTATCACAAATGATCCCTCAACTTTAACCAAAATATCAATTTGGTACTTAAAATGCATTTTCACTCAATGTTGTCCTCTATATTTACCACTGCACATCAAGTTGTAATTTACTTTACAAGAGATTGAATTGAGGAAGTGTGGCATAATATTCATGCATCAATATTATTATTAATATAATATATATTATTTGTTAAATGTTAGGTGTTTTCACTGAGCTTCAGTTTAATTAATTCTGCATGATAAGCCCCTACGTCCTTTCTGAGCAGTTGGTGCTCACACCCTCATAGACTTTATAGGTACTGTAGCGACTAGCGAGAGATAGTGCAAAGCTAATCGAGAATGGTTATATATTGTGAGTAGGCGTGAACCGAGTCGCAGTTGAATTTGATTTTGAAATTGGGAAGGATGTAATGTACAGAAGTACGACTTACTTTGTATATTAAGCTTGAATCTAGTTTGTGGCACAATGATAGCACAAAGTTTATTTCTTTTTATTTATTTTCCTTCGTCACATTATGGTTATCGAGGTTAATTCTATAATTATAGTGTGATTCACTCCTTAATTCGAGATTTACTCTTAATCCCCGATTGGGGCGTGACAATTCGTATTAAATAATTCATGTAGGTTCCTTTTTTTTAATTTTTTTTTATTTTATACAAATGTTTGTTCCTTTATCGTTGTAGGTTATTTATTTGTTTATGAGAATTGTATATAGGTTCATTGTATTTACTTGTTAGTGTATGTCACTTAGTTAATGTGTAAGCTTAATTATTAATATACATTAATTCTTATATGGACAATGGATATGTGAGTAGTGAAATTTTATATTGTAAGTGCGTTGAAGTATAGTCCGTAAATTCTTATTTATTGCATAATTCTAATTTTATTAGTGTATGTTATTTAGAAGTTTATGAAAAATTCATATTTAAAATAAAAAAAATAGTCCAAACAATAAATTATGAGCATTAAAAGCACGAAAAATTTAGGAAGCAATAATAGCAGTTACTAACAATAAATAGTCAAATAATAAAAAAAGGTTTGACATGGGGTTAATGGCATAAAACAGAGTTAGAATATCTGAATTTTTAAAAAATGTTGACTATGATTGATATATATATATATATTGTTGTAAAAGTATATAAAAAATAGGGTTTGTGGAAAAGAGAGGCAGAAAGAATATGATCTGTCTATTTTATTCATCTTATAAATATCTTTATATAGAGGTAGAGTTTACTAGGATTTTGTATATTTACTAGTATACCTCTACAACTAATTACTGGAATAGCCATACATAATAATATATTTACAACACTCCCCTTTGGATATTCTATGTCATTAGTGTTGTCTCTGCTTTGCGCTTCTAAGTTGCCTCATTAAAACCTTGCTAGATAATAAAAACCCTGTGGGAATATAAACAACCCTGGTCGAAGGAAAAAAAGTGCAACGCACGTAAGTGTGGAATAGTCGTATCAGAACCTCGAAAGTAGGTGAATTCATATCTTCTAGATCATAAGCAAATAGTATGTTTATGGGAGCGGGGTGTATTAGAGTTACTACACCAAAACCTTGCCCGGTAAACCCAATGGGAAAAATCCGTGGTCAAATGGAAAAGATGAGCAAATGCATATATATCATATCAACATATCTTTAGGATGTAGTATGAGTAAGGTGACCATGCCAAGATGTGCCTTATTAAAACCTTGTCAGGTAACAAAACCCAGTGGGACAAAATAACCCTGGACAAAGGACAAAAGAATACACGATGGTCAAGTGAGTATGCTTCGGGATACTCCCCCTGAAGACTACATACTAGGTAAATCAACAAATCTTCGTAAATCAATACCTCGAACATGCATCAAGAACGTGGACTTTGGCATTAACTTGGTGAAGAGATCTACATGGTTGTCTTGAGATCGGATCTGCTTGACTTCAATCATCTGATGCTCTTGTTGCTGTTGATTGAAGAATTTCGGTGCAATATGCTTGGTGTTGTTTCCTTTGATGAAACCCGTCTTCATCTGCTCGATGCAAGCGACATTATCCTCATAAATAATCGTTGGTTCATCAGTAGTGGAATTCAGCCCACACGTACTTCGAACATGTTTGGAAACTGCTCTTAACCATATACATTCACGAACTGCTTTATGAAGGGCTAGAATCTCAGCATGATTTGAAGAGGTAGCAACAAGGGTCTGTTTCGTAGACCTCCAAGATATTGTTGTATTCCCAATGGTAAAGACATAACCAGTTTGAGAACGTGCCTTGTGTGGGTCTGATAGATACCCTGCGTCAGCATATCCAACAAGACGGGCATCATTCTGAAGATCAAGGGGGTTCGATCCATTCCTTGATGCGTAGGGATAGAATAAGCTTATATCCGTCGTACCTCTAAGGTAGCGGAAAATGTCTTTTATGCCATTACAGTGGCGGCGTGTTGGCGCAGAGCTATATCTAGCTAACAAGTTCGCAGCGAATGAGATGTTTGGTCTAATACATTGAGCCAAGTACAATAATACACCTATTGCACTTAGATATAGGACTTCTGGTGCCAATATTTATCATCTACGGGACGAAATGGATCCTTCTTAGGATCTAGATTACGGACGATCATGGATGTGCTAGAAGGCTTCGCTTTATTCTCATTAAAGCGCCTTAACATCTTCTGGATGTAATTCGATTAATGGACCAAAATTCCATCTGCACGGTGCTCGAGCTCCAAGCCGAGACAGAAGCTCGTTCTCCCAAGATCTTTCATCTCGAATTCCAACTTTAGGTGTTTAGCGGTTTCCTTGATCTCTTCAGGAGTAACAATTAGATTCATATCATCGACATAAACAGTTACAATAGCAAAACCAGAACTTGTTTTCTTAATAAACACGCAAAGGCATAGAACATTATTCACATATCTCATCCCGATCAAATACTCACTTAGACGATTATACAACATCTGTCCGGATTGTTTCAATCCATAAAGTGAACGCCTCAAACGAATGGAGAGCGTGTTCCGTGGTCTGGAACTACTTGCATCGGGTATCTTAAGTCCTTCGGGAACTTTCATACATATCTTTGTATCAAGATCCCCATAAAGATAAGCAGTGACCACATCCATAAGCTGCATACTCAGTTTTTCAGAAACTACCAAACTGATAGCGGAACGTTATCACGTCCCCATAAAGGTAGCGGAACGTTATCACGTCCATTACGGGAGAATACGTTTCCTCGTAATCAATCCCAGGGCATTGAGAAAATCCTTGCGCCACTATACGAGCCTTGTATCTTACAATCTCGTTTTTCTCATTACGCTTCCTTACAAATACCCATTTAAATCCTACAGGTTTAACATGGGAAGGTGTAGGAACGACGGGCCCAAACACATTTTTCTTTATCAAGGAATCTAATTCAACCTAGATTGCTTCTTTCCATTTTGGTCAGTCGTCTCAACGTTGACATTCATCAACGGAGCGAGGTTCGATGTCATCGCTAGTTATGATTTCGGTAGCTACCGTGAATACAAATATATCATCGATGATAATCTCATTTCGATTCCAGAGCGGACTTAAGCATGCATAATTTATAGAGACCTGTCTGTTCTCGGGAGTGGGTTCAGATGTTGGAGCGTCCCCCAAAACTGTTTCTTCCAGGACGGACCCATAATCCGAAACTATTTCGTGAGATAGATCGGTTGAGATCGCGATGTGAAAAAGACTCATTTGTGCCAAATTTATCCTCTTCCGGGGATAAGAGTCCTTCGAACCTAGGGGTCTACCTCGCTTCTGGGCAAGGACATATGACTGGTTAGCCGCTATGGCTGTACCTCGTCTATCTGGGACGACATGTCCTTTAGGGACGAATATCTTTGCAGGCACGTTTACAGCAGGTATATGTGATTTCGTCACTTTAGCTAGATCAGAGAAAGTGTTTGGCATATTATGAGTTACATTCAGTAGATCTAGAATTTTCCGCACTTCGCTATCACATTGTGCGGTTCGGTGATTGAGATGAGACATAGTGGGGACATTCTACGTCAATTCACGTCGTTCTTCAGGAACGGTGACGTTCTTATCTCCCCCTAATAGCGGGAAGACTGTCTCATGAAAGTGACAATCCTCAAATCTGGCGGTAAAGAGATCATCTGTCAAGAGCTCTAAAAAGCGTATAATAGATGGAGATTCATAACCGACATATATGCCCATCATTCGTTGAGGACCCATTTTGGTACATTGTGGCCGCGCAACTGGCACCTAAATTGCACATCCAAATATGCGTAAGTACGAAACGTCAGGTTCGTACCCAATCACCAGCTATAACGCGGAGTAAGGTTGGGTAGCAGTAGGCCTCAACCCTGCATGCAAGATTGCATAGCCCCACGCAGAAAATTGGAAGCTTGGTGCGCATAACCAAGGTTCGTGCGATCATTTGTAATCTTTTAATGAAAGCTTCTGCGAGACCATTCTGGGTGTGAATATGGGCAACTGGATGTTCAACATCAATCCCAAGGGATATGCAATAATCATCGAAAGTTTTGACCTGGGTGTCCCAACCGGTCATGCCAAAACAAGAAACTGCTCAAACTGGTTAACTATGTGGTTTGCCTCAATCGATCTAATGGTAGTCATGTAGAGACCGCTCGAGAGGCATTTCAATTTTTCCAATGTACGCTTCTAGTCATACAAATTGGAGGTTATGCAAAGATATTCCACTCCATTTTCCTTAGTGGTTTCAATGTGAAAACCGTTGGCTCGAATATCCTTAAAACTCAACAATGTTTTTCTGAAACATGGAGAATATAAGGCCTCATTAATGGTAAATTCAATATCATTGGACAACATAAAATGAGCTTTGTCATGGCTCTCTATCAGGTTGGCTTGGCCTGATATGGTTGTCACAGAGGTATGAGTTGGCAATAAGTTTGAAAAATACTTCCAATCGTGGAGTATGATGTGCGTAGTAGCACTGTCAGCCAGACAATAAATTTTTTCACAAAACATGCTTATTCATAAATTTAATTCAATGGATCACATGTATGAAAATAACTTAATTAAATTAAATAATATTCGAGGATAACCAAATTTCCAAAAACAAATAATCCAAGTCATAAATCACCAAAATAATTCGAATAAGAAAAACATTATTCAGAAAATAAATACGGCACAAGCGCCGATCATATCCATATCATCGAGTTTCTAGTCCTCAAAGTGTATAGCAGCAGCCTGGAAATCAGTGATCTCTAAGGTGATATCCATAGGAAATGATCCCTCAACGAGGTTGGTCTCTCGAGTTCTGCGACTGGCATGATACTCATTTACAGCTTGCGCTGATGCACAACAAGTGCGAGACCAGTGATAAGTTCCTCCACATTGGTAACAGAGATCATTCTAATTTTGATGGCGATGAGTCGAACCATTGTTCCTCTCATTTCGAGTGCTTGGGGCAGAAGGACCGCGGTTCCTACCACGTGGGCCTTGGCCACTAGAATTCGAGTTTCGTGGGCCATAACCGTGTAGGCCTTGGCCGCGTTGGCCTCGGTAATACGAGTCATTCCTCTGAGAACCTTTCATTCCATATCTTTGGCGGTCAGACTTTGTGCCCTTTCTATGTCCTCGGTATCCTCTTTCGCAGTTTGAATCGCGATGAGCAACAACGTTTGCTTCAAGCAATGGTGCTATTTTAGTACCTACAGGTCGGGCTTGATCATTTCTTATTAATAAATTGTTGTTCTTTTCAGCGAGCAACAGAGTAGTGATCAATGCCGAGAACTTGGTAAAATTTCTTTCCCTGTATTGTTGCTGCAGGACCAAACATGAGGCAGAGAATGTGCAGAAAGTCTTCTCCAATAGGTCAGCTTCGGTGAACTCCTCCCCACAAAATTTGAGGAGTGATCGGATTCGGCAGATCTCTGAAATATACTCATTCACGGATTTGAAATCCTGGAAACGGATGTTCTGCCAATCATGTCTTGCTTCAGGCAAGAAAATGGTCATCTGATGGTTAAACCGCTCTTCCAGAGCGACCCAAAGAACTCATGGTTCCTCTTCAGTGAGGTACTCAACCTGAAGTGCTTCCTCCATATGCTTCCTAATGAAGATCATGGCACTTTCCTTAAGAGATTTTGCGACAACATTGTCTGCATTGATTGTTGACCTCATCTTCTTGGCAGTCAAATGAAGTTTAACATCTTAGGTCCACTTTAGATAGTTTATTCCGGAAACTTCCAAAGCGACAAAATCAAGCTTATTGAGATTTGACATTTTTTGGTTGAAAGGAACAAATAATCATAATTAGTGCTTTGGGCAATAACATCCATAAGCAATAAATAAGAACTTCAAGTTCTATAACATGGTATATACATGTAAAATCTACTGGTTTTATCATATATGGTGAATTTATGAAGGAAACTTCAGGTTCCTTATATGGCATCACATTGAAGCTACAGGTTCAATATTTATGTATGAACTACTGGTTCATTAATTACCTGCAATTTCTACACATATATTCTAGTACAAAAATTTAAACAAGTAAAATATTCATATACTCAAGTAGAATAGAAAAATATTACAAAATTGTTTGAATAAAAGTTTCTGACATTTAGAGTATATATATTAAACAGTTTGTATAACTAATAAATGGTTTGTATATATATATTAAACGGTTTGTATGAACTACAGGTTCATTAATTACCTGCAATTTCTACACATATATTTTAGTGCAAAAATTTAAACAAGTAAAATATTCATATACTCAAGTAGAACAGAAAAATATTACAAAATTGTTTAAATAAAAGTTTTTGACATTTAGAATATATATTAAACGGTTTGTATAATTAATAAGAACCATCAGCAACACAGTGGTTAAGGTGCAAGGTAGTGTATAAGAGGTCCTGGGTTCAAACCCCAGGCATGGCAAGAATTAAAATCTTAATTTTACAAAATTTCAAGAGGCTCGCCATGTGTCAGCGTGGGAGTGGCAGGCTTGGTGGCACCTGCGTGGCGCTGACGTGGCGAGCTGGACTGCTGGCTAGTTGGGCCTGGTGGCAGCTTCCTGCTACACGAGGGGGGGCTGTGCTGCAGGTAGCAAGGCTGCGCGGGTTGGTTTCCGATCACCCAAAAATTCTTCCCCTTTTATTTTAATCATTCAACTCAAATACATGTATAAAATATATAATCCCAAATAAATCAATCATATAAATTTAGGGTTCATGCCTCATGGAAATTTTTTTTAATCAATCAAGATTTAAAAACATGAACATAAAATTGTTTTATAAAACCTACTTGGTTGAAGAACGGATTCAATGATGATCCTCTTTTGTTTGGTGATCCACAATCCAAAGAGTTTTTCGTGCTGATAACGTGTTGTAAAAGTATATAAACAATAGGATTTGTGAAAAAGAGAGGCAGAGATAATATAATCTGTCTATTTCATTCATCTTATAAATATCCTTATATAGAGGTAGGGTTTACTAGGATTTTGTATATTTACTAGTATACCCCTATAACTAATTACAGAAATAGCCACACATAATAATATATTTACAACACACACACACACACACACACACATAGATATAGAGAGCTTTAAGTGTGGGATCCCATATTTAGGCTTATTTATGGGATCTCTCAATGGGCCTACTCCACATTATATTTTGATATTTGAACCGTCTACTTTGTTTTTAGGTCTCCATCAAAGGATAATGTTTGCAAAAAATTAGGTTAATCGGAAAGTAGCTTGTGAATTGGCAACTAGTCCAAGGGGTTAATACATGAAAAGGAAATACGTGGGTTGTAATGAAAGAAATATAAATTTGAAGGGAATTTCCTTAATTTTTTATTTTGTGTAGTTCACACAAAAAGTAACTATACTACGTCAAGAGAATAATAAAAAGAAAAAAAATTTGAAGGGTTGTGTTTTTGCAGGTTTGAAAGACGTTTTTGGTTCCTGTACTATGACTTAGTTACACTTTGGTCCCCACCATTTGAATTTGCATTTTTCAAGGACTTATTTTGTGTAGTTCACACAAAAAGTAACTATATTACGTCAAGAGAATAATAAAAAGAAAAAAAATTTGAAGGGTTGTGTTTTTGCAGGTTTGAAAGACGTTTTTGGTTCCCGTACTATGACTCAGTTACACTTTGGTCCCCACCATTTGAATTTGCATTTTTCAAGGACCGTAGTTCCATTAATGTCGCAATGAGGTCCAAACCATTAAAATTGAGACAGAAAATGCCAATGTGGCACCATCTGATTGGCTTTGAAGTAGACAATTTTGATGGTTTAGACCTGATTGCCATATTAAAGGAACCACGACCCTTAAAAAATGTAAATTGAAATGATAGGGACCAAATTGCGACTCAGCCATAATATAGGGACCCATATACGTCTTTTGGCCTAAGTAATATCTAAAAAATGTGCAAATTAATTGATTAATTTCATAAGAAAAAATAAAATAAAAAATAATTATTTCTTAACTAGTCACTATTCACTAATGGGTTTCGCGGGTTAACACGAACACGACACGAAACTTAACGAGCCCACACGATTGTAACATAACACAATAAGTCTCAACCCGAATACTAAATTTTTTGTGTAGTTTTGTATCGTATTAACGAGTCGAGTAGAATATTGCCAGATCTAAATACACTTCGCATCTCTATACACTATGTCGTTGTGAGAGAATAACCATTGTCAACACTTCTTCAATTGTGTCTATCACTCTCTTAAGTATATCAAACTCACACCTAGTGTAGAGTTTTCTCGTCTTAAATAGATTGTCTTCGCATCTCTATAGAAGTAGTAGACGTCATATTGATAATATTTCCAAAACAAAATTATATTATTACAAGTTACAACTTACAAGTAAACAATAAGTAAAGAGTAATGCTTATTATTTATTACAATACATTATAGAATTAATTACTATAGGGTGCATGTTATGCATCCTATTTAATCTGTAGTGCACCAATTAATTTTATTTAACAACAAGGTAACTATCAGTTGCATTGCAGAAGTGGGTGCTAGCTGGCTTATTGTGAAATATGGTCAATTGTCATTTTATCTCTCTTTTTCTCTTTCTCTTTCCTCTTCTCTCTCTCCCTGCTATGTCTCTCTTCTCTTTCTTCTTCATCATCTTCTTGTTCTTCTTTTTCGCAGATATGAATTCTTTTTTTTTTTGGTCAAAGGATCTGGAACTCAGATCTAGAAAAATATTAAAATTATGAACTGAAACTGTAAATTGAAATTGCAAAATAAAAATACAAACTAAAACTGTGACTTTTTGAGTTTGTTAACTGTGCCAAACAGCTAAAACTGTAACTTTATAAGAGTGTTCTCCATAACTGAAATTGCGAGTGGAAACTGAAACTGGGGTGAAAACTAAAATTGCAGGTGAAAATTGAAACTTTTTACGATTAAATTTGTTTGCATAGTGCTGAAGTTGTTTGGCTGTGGGTGGGTTTATGTTACTTGAAAATTAAATTTGTGGTTATAGGTAGGTTGATATATATTACCTAAAAATTAAATTTAAGATTGTGGATGGGTTGATGTTACCTTAAAATTAAAAATTTGTGAGATTGGATGCTTTTGGTTAACTTTTTAGACTATGAATACCTTAAAGTTAATGGACTCTGCATTATATTTAGGTCTGCAAATGGATAAAATATAGACCAGATTAAGTTGAACTTGATCTACACCTTTATTGAATATCCTGAGGAATTAATATCAATAAATCGGTGTTAATTTCCCAAGACATTTAAGAAAGATTAGGCCTTTTTAATTTAAATAGACCGGTTTAGATCAAAGTACTCATTACTAGGTTTAAATCTTTTTAATTCATAGTAAAGTTCTCCTCTGATTTGAAGGGTATTTCCCCTCCTAAGGTGTAGAGTAGGCTTTGTAGAGGCTGCATGTTAGATTTTAACTCCAGAACATGACTATAAAGACCTGGAAGTACCAGATAAGAGAATCCAAGTTGCGCACCCCTCAATCGAGATCTCCTCCAAGAGGCAAATCTGCATGAGCAAGAAGAAAGGAAACAAAACAAAGAAAGTAAGGGGTAAGCATCACATATGATCATAGCTTCCCTCATGGGAACTTGCTAGATTTGAAAACCTTTAAAAACATTTCCCTGTGAAATATTGATTTCCAAAATCCCATAACATTTCCACAAAATCGTTTTAACACCTCAGTTGTAGCAGTATATGGTAAACATGCATAAAAATTCATAAATAACAATAATTCAGATGATCGATACACATTAGGTAAAACTATGATGTTAGCTACAAAAGACAACTACTCTAACTATAGCGAGAGTGCCCTGATAAACAGAGATAGAAATTTGCTAACCCTAGCATACTAATTACCTTTAATTAAAAAAGTAAGTCTCTAAAATAAAGCTAAACATACTTAATAAATAAATAAATCATACTTAATTAATCTAAGCATGCATCCTAAAGTTAAAACCTAAAAATAAATAAATAAAGTAGAAATATTAAAATATCTACCCGGTTGTAGATCTCCAAAGCTAGACTACACTCCTAGGGACTCCTACTTGCACTCTCAAAATTTTAAACTATGAAAATTTTCTTCCATTTCGGTATGTCTTTTCTTAGAGAGACTCCCAAAAAACTAAGGAGTGAGTAACTCAAAATTCACTTAGTGGTGCAAGTGAAAATGAGGGATAAAGATTTCTATTTATAAGCACTAGAGGGTTGGAAGAAGTTGTAAATCTCCAATGTGAAAAAAATTGCACTAAAAATGCATAAAGAAGGGCTAAAACATGAATTGGGTTGAGAAAACCCACGGGTCGCACAAACTATGAGACAAAACGGGCGGGCCAACCCGGATAAATAGTGACCAGCTCTCTCACATGGATCAACAGCCCAGATCAAAAGGAATTAATGAGCTTGGACAGTTGTGATTAAAACGTGGGCTAAGGATTCGGTGCGACGCACTCACGAGACTCCTTCTGAGCTCGACTGTCAGCGTGTTTGGTGAATGGCAGCGCGCCACGTGTCACGCTGTCGGCCCAATCAGCATCCAAATTAATTTCTTTTTAATTCCTTTTTTTCTATTTTCACAAAACTTCGTAAATTGACAAAAAATAGATCGGGACTCCAAATAATTCTCCGAAAATTCCGGACTCATAGTAATTAATCCTAATTTCATATAGCTTCAAAACAACAAATTGTTCTCGAGAAAAAAAAAATTAAGAAAAATTCAATTTCAATGAATTTAATTTTTAAAAATTAATTCCAACTTGATAATCACCAAAATGACACTTA
The DNA here is from genome assembly GCA_003254865.1 of Dryas drummondii. Taxonomy (NCBI): domain Eukaryota; kingdom Viridiplantae; phylum Streptophyta; class Magnoliopsida; order Rosales; family Rosaceae; genus Dryas; species Dryas drummondii. The sequence continues at coordinate 131,504 of QANW01007699.1, read as the reverse complement.
AGGGTACTAGAGCTCAACTCTAAACCTCTAATGGTAAAAGTTAGTTACACTAAAGACAAAGGAAACTCCATTTCAACCTTAAGCTTCTAAGTGTAAAAGAAACTTGAAAACACGTGTCAACACACGATAGAATTGGAAAAATCCAGGGTGTTACAACAATGATAAATTAACCAACATAATAATTGCAATGTTAAAAAGGTTCACTGACAGAATTGTCCCCGAATTTTACCTTGAAATTCTGAGTGGTCCTGTAGGATCCAAAGTCAAGAGAAATCCTACCGAAAATTCGGTAGAACCTTCACTGAAAATGGACTAATCCAAATTTATAAAATATGTAGAAAAACACTTATAATATTCAAGAATCACCTCTACCGCAACCAACATGGAATCTCAAACTCATCAAATAAAATAATCCAGTCACATGGTCCAAATGCGGTTATCAGAGCCACTATTACAACAAATTTTACATTAAAGCTAAAAGAAATAAATAAGGGGACATGTCACCTACAATATCCGAGGGACATGTCCGAGAAATAGAAGTGGAAAATTATGCCTCAACGTGTATGTCTTGACCTCCACTACCGCTACTATTTGAGTGAAAAAATTTAAAACAAAATATAGAGAAAATGTGAGAGAAACTCAGTGCGTGGACATAAAAAGGTTTTAATAGTGTGAAGTCTTTCGTAAACTCTAAACTTGATTTTTCTTTTAAAATCCACCAATTTTAAAACCTTTCTGAAAACGTCGTAAAGCCTTCAAACGCAAGGATTTGAATAACTCGAGTATATAAGGGCTTCAGAAAAATCTCCAAAAAGATATATTAGACAGTAGTATCAATTAAAATGTCATAAGCACGCTAATAATTCAAATAATTAGATATCACAATTAAAGTCAAACTAAGTAAAAATCTCGATGAATTGCATAAAAATCACGTCATACTAGTACCTGGAAAGCTGCTGGTCATATGTTTAAATGAATTAGCTTGCCACATTCCATGCATATGCACGAGCAGGCAGATAAGCTCGCCACTTCCCGTGTAGAGTGATCTCGATGCACGGGCAGGCAGATAAGCTCGCCACTTCTTTTGCAGAGTGCTCTCAATGCACGAGCAGGCATTAAAGCTCGTCACTTCTCGTGCAGAGTGAATCGATACACGAGCAGGCAGGAATGCTCGCCACTTCTTGTGCAGAGCGAATCGATACACAAGCAGGGAGGTCAGTAGCTAGGCTCGCCACTTCCTGTGCAAAATGAATTAATGCACGAGCAGGCAGGTACCCTTGCACAAACTCTAACAAAACGTTCTTGAAAATAACTCATAACTATCATTGTTTAACAATATAATGCCCCTTGTATTTTAGATTCATCTCTATGTATGCAACATCATCAATACTTGCTTGTTAGAAAATTTATACTTAAAACATAGATTCGAAACCCAAATCAAAACTTAATTTAATCACCAAGAAGCTACACCCATAAATAAAATTAAAGCTTCTAAGGTATAATTATTAAAATCCAAATTAAAAATTAGCCCAAAACTTTTTTATTTCTCAAATAAATTCTCAAAGTCCTTAAAATGAATTCTCAAAATATTTGAAATACTTTTCAAAACAAAACTTAAAAAAAATACGGGGTCTCACATCTCAACTTCTCACTACGCCTCTAAATGGCCATTACGAATAAGAATTTAAATTTATTATGAAATTCGGGTCGGATCGTTACATTTACTCCTACCTTTAAATAGGGGTGGGCATATACCCAACCAACCCTCTCACCCGCCCATATCAGACTCAGTGGGTCAGTTTGTTTGCCACCTGGCCCAGCCGCTGCACAAAAGGCCAACCCAACCAAATAAAACAGGTCGGCTACTGCTTGGGCTTCCTATCGCCTGGTCCCAACCTGACCACCTGAAAACTTAAATAACATATCATATTTATATTTTATTTAAGTACAACAAGTCCAATTAAGACCAATAATTATTGTCCTTACATATTCCAAGGCTTGGAGTTGGGCAAAATAAGTGATTAGGTGTGAGTTGTTTTTATAATGGAAGTGAAGGTGATACTTTTTTACTTTTGGCGATGTGGGATTGTAGGAGTTGATGAAATGCATTGAAATGCATCTTCTTTTTAGTTCAAAAAGTCCCACATCGAAAGGAAGTGGTATTCAACTCTCTCATTCCTCTTATGAAAAGAATCCATTGGCTTCACTCAAAACACACACATCCACTTGCCATTGTTAAATCTCATGGGCAGGGCCTTTGTTAAAATTTTTCTTTGGATTTTAGCATTTGGGTTGTGTGATATTATTGTTGGCTTGGCTTGTTACTGACCCAACCCAACCGCCAATCCGATTCAACCGAACCTGACTAACCCGCCTATTAATTGGGCAGTTTGGGTTGCCAAATTTTAGGCCCGACCTTTCGGCCCAGCCAACGGGTTGGTCCCTAACCCGACCCAACTTGTCTGATGCATAGCCATACCTTTAAAGATGATCGATAAAGAAGCCCACGTTATAAATCTGAACCATTCACAATTGATGCTATAGTGTCCGCTCAATATGCCCCTTTTTCTGTTACTGTCGAATAGTGACTATATTGTAAACAAGAAAAAAAAAAAAAGGTCGAGCGCTTAGCTCATTAAAGTAGATCGGCCTATCACCATGTTTTGCAAGTAGGCTGGCCTTTCAAGCCATTTTTTATTTGGCCAAAGTTCACTTTGTCCTGTAGTTTGTGTCATGTACCATTTTGGCCCTGTAGTTTACAAATTGTTACAATTCAATGACATGTTAGCATTTTCATTCATCAAATTGTCAAATTTGTTGTGTTTTTGGTCATGTACTTTACAAATAATTTCTATTTTGGATATGTACTTTACATACCATTAGCGATTCAATGAACAATTTAAAAAATTAATGGACAACAATGCTAACATGTCCCTAAATTGCAACAATTTGTAAACTACATAACCAAAATCATAACAATTGAAATTATAAGGACCAAAAGTGGAAACTAATTCAAACTACAAGGACTAAACAAGGACTAAAAGTGAAATTTAGCCTTTTTATTTTAGACCTAAAAAACATTGTATATTATATTAATGGATTATTGGGTTCGGATAATAACCGGATTATCATATATATTGAACTACCAAACTGATTTCCCATTAATTACATTGGATTAGAATCAATATTCGATCAATTTTCTGGTTTATTGGTATCACCTTTCTAATAAAGGTGGAAAGTCTAATAACATAAGTGAGTTTCACCTAGTGATTAAAAATCGGTCAATATGCCGATATATTGGCTGATATATGTTTTCCTCGACATGTGGATTATCGATAGTGGGTGAAGCAAAATCTTCACCCATATCCCTAATATTTCGCAAATATTTTTACAAATTAAAAATTCAATATCTATGATTTTATATTCACCTATATCGGCGGACAAAAATAGGAATGAGATTTAAGTCTAATTAAAGCTATGATTAAGCTAAACCAAACCAAGTAATTAAGCCTTAATTTTTCATACCTATATACTGAACCAGCAACCTAATCAATTAATTAACATAATTAAACAAAACCTTACCTTTGAACCCCATAAGATCTCTTTCTAGATATAGATCGACACTCATCTACTTTTGTACTTCAATATTGAAAGTATTAATGAAGTTATGCTTTTTTTTTTTTGTCGAAAATGAAGCTATTTCATTAAAACTCAGAGAAAAGGCGACGTGGGCACATACAAAGCAAAGACTAAAAACAAACTGAACATCAAGATAACAACCACAGGAAATGCACATCTAACCGATCCAAATCTCAAACCAACAGAGCTACACTTAATCATTAGGTAGACCATCTGCTTCCAAGATCCAAGTAAAGAAGATGAGGGAGACACCTCTCAACCTTGCAGACACATCTCCTTTTTGGCTAGCTTAGCAATTGCGTTGGTAGCTCTATTGACTTCTATATGAATCCAATTCCACCTAATCGAAGTGAAACTGGAAGAAAGATTCCATATTTGCTTCATAAAAGGAAAAAATCTCCCAAGGAGAAGACCTGGATAAAGAATTAGTTGTCGAAAGCCTGAAACCACCTCTTTTGAATCTGATTATATATACCACAATCTCATAAAGATTAGTGCTTTGTGCAAATTTCAAACCCTTAAGGACATCCATAGCTACAGTAGACAAAGGAAAAAAACATGTGTTTCGGTCTCAAAACAGCATCGGCCATGTTTCAAGCCGAGGATTCGCCATAAGGCGTTTTCTATTGCGGGCGTGCCACCGCCTTGGGATTGGACCTTGGAAGAAAAAGGAAACTCGGTCATTATATGTCCAGCCCAACCTGACTCTTAGTCAAACAATTGCAGTGTTAAGAGAAATGAAGACTTTTCTCAGCCTAGGTTCTTTACTTTCCTAATCCAATGCTAGGACTTTACTCGTTTGTGTCTAATCTAACTTTATGGGTAACTCAAAAACACTAACCACTGGGCTCATGGTATTTTGTCCTAAGTAAAAGCAATAAACTTTAATATTGAAAATAAAGACAATGTAAGAGTATGGTTGATAGGTCACAATAGTTCTCACTGCCAAGCTGACCAAAAGTCAAACTCTTTTTTCACTCTAGTTAAAGAAAGGTAAGACCTTTGGGTATTTAAACTAACTAAGCTAAAATAAAGACAATAGATGGGCTTTATCAGATCCCAAGCACGAAATGAACAAAGCTATAAAATTAAAGGAGAGTAAATCTTTCTGAGATTCAAAAGGAAACTTTTCTTAAACTAGCAACAAGAGCAGAAATTGCTTTGATGATAGAACATAAAAGGAACTTGAAAGTTTGTATTAGGTGATTTATCTACTTAATAAACTTGATTAAATACACTATCAGTAATCGGACTCCAATTTTTGTTTTATATTATCATTCAGGAACTAATTAAGCAGACACAACTCTGATGATACAGTAGCTAAAATTTGAAAACACAGATTGACTTGTAAAACCAAAACAACTTTTATAAATATCACAAATCAAAACACACCAAAGAATTGAGTGACAACCTATGCACTCAAAGGATCCATCAATGTAGGCATCCCAGTGCTATCAACAACTAAAGTGGTGTGTGGGCAGATTTATCAAACTTTCATTTAGCATTCAAAAGTTTAAGTTAACATGCTAAAGTGAAGTGTGTGATTTTGTGATGCAATTTTCAGATTAATAATTAGCAACACAATGGAAATAAACAACAAATAAGGCACAAGATTATTCACCCAGAAAACCACTAACGGTTAAAAACTGGGGGTCTTTTCTAGCTGACCAAGCAATCCAATATCAAGGGTTTCAATACAACGAATCACACAACAAGCTCAATCACCCTAGTCCTAATACTAAGTGGCAGCTCCTTACTATTGTGCATCCTTGTGCAAACACCTTGAAGCCATCAATCAATCATTCATGTCGTTGGCATCTCCTCCTTGAGCTCTTCAACGCGCGGCACCGATCGCACCCAAGCAAGTGGATTCCAATGATAATGCTGTGAAATAATATTCAAGTTTGGATTCTATAAAAATCAGCATTCTTAAGCAAGAGACATGGAAAGGCTAATGGAGAATCCTTATTCTAAAAATCTAAATGAAGTTGTTTATGAATATATGAAAAGATTTAGAACAACACTCAAACCCATTCAGATTTTAAAGGAAAAACAAGTTAAAAAAATCATTTAGTTTTTGAAAATCAAAAGCATTTTCTTACTTAAAAAAAAAAAAAAAAAGATGAGTATTCACACAAATTACCCAAGCTTGAACGCAACAAGAATACCCACCAAAAAATTATGCTCATCAACCCACTCAGATAAAGCAAGACCATTACACACCCTTGCCCCGTACAACACACACATGTCATTACCACGTCTGCCCGTGCCACGTGGAAGCCAATCAATGGCTGTCCACAAGAGACAAATGAAGGGCATATTTCTTTTGTCCTAGAGAGGTATCCTAGTACTGCTAAGGATAAGAATAAGGAGTTGTAAAATAATATATTTCTTTATTTTGCAAAAATCAGAAATTGGAAAGATGATGAATAATGCTGAGGTGTGTGAGTGAGTGGCGTGAAAGTGATAAGAAGAAGATCTGATCTGATTGATTCAGTGAAGGAACCAAATCATGTGCTGTGCACATGCATGTTTAGAAAAACAGAAAATAAGCTTTAAATGAAATGAGCTTTAAGAAGCAAAACCCGAAATGGCCCCACTGAAGTGACTGTCATTTAACCACTGTACGTGAAGAACATTGTCTTTATGTTCAGTGAAAGACTAGTCAAATAGACAAAAAGCTGTTATTTTTATGAAATGTATGAAGTGCAGTATACCTTAGATCTTTTTGCATTGCAACTTTATTCTTAATTTCTTCAATACAATTAAATACAATGATTTTGACAAGAAAAAACCAATATATCAAATCTTAGAAACTAACATAACTAAATACCTTAACATACAGTGGAAAATGGGTAAGAAACAAGACAAAAGAAGAAACTTGAATATTCAGATTCAAAGTTGTCGTTTTGGGGTTTGTTTTTGTTCTGGGGGTTGATGATTATCCGTTATTCCTTTTGTAGCATTGTATATATAGCTCTTTTTGGCTAGGGTTTCAGTGACTTCCTTTTCCTAATGTGCACCACGTGTAGGGTCCCCTTTTGATTCACCTAACCTCGTACTTTCATGTCAGCCTGTGTCCCCTTTTGGTGCCACCTTTGTCCTTTCATAGCTATTGTTGCAGGGCACCTTTTCAATATATGTTCTATTGTTGACGTCACAAGATTCCCACCACTTACTTCAGTCAAGATAACAATTTCATTACTACAGCTGGAGTCTACTGCTTAGCCGAGATTTAATTCTCTCGACCGAGAAATAAATTACTCTTCTCCCTAATAGCTTTTGTCACTTCATGTGTTTACGAGACATATGTTGGGAAGTGACATGTGGCATTCAGATTTGCTAGTTCCAACAGCATGACATTTGATTGCCTTTCCACTAATCAATCGACCATTATGCACCCTAATCACCACTCCAAGACCAAATGCATGAGATTCCTTGTCCTAGGATCCATCAGTGTTTACTTTGGATTCTAGAGCATAAGGAGGATACCAAGAAGCTGGAGAAGAATAAAGAGTGGGAAAACAGACAAAGGAAGATTGATGAGGGAGTCACATAAATATGAAGATCGATATTCATCATAAGCCCATTTAGTCTCCAAACATGCTAACAAAGGGTTAGGGTCCCAATGCTGAAAGACAACCCTACATACAATCTTCCATATGGTCCACGAATCAGATTTCCAAGATTCCAGCACACTTGCCCGATAATTAATGAAGTTATGCATGAAATTATACATTATAGTTCAAATTTACTTTTCATACTTGTCATTGACATGCATTATATCCCCTTTCACATCATACACTTATTTTTTTACTACATGCGATGATGATTAATTTAATATTCCATTTTAAAAGTTGATATATATTGCTTCTATTGATAGCGATTGATATCGATATTTTCTTATTTCTTAGTCTTGATAATATCCTCACGGTCGATATTTTGACATTTGTCTCACCTGTATTAGAAAATGATATAAATGTGGTAGAAAAATAAAAACTTCAGAATAAATAATTTTAGCCATAGGTAAAATTTAAATGAAATGACTTAAAGTGGAAAAAAGTTTCCAAAATTCTATTGAAATAACTAAAAAAAGGAAGGAAAAATATTTACATAATTGATGAAGGAAATTAAACTCTCATATGCCTGCACTTAACCAGATATATATAATAATACCAAACAAACTAACCTTCTAAAAAAGTAGTTTACACTACTTCTCAGTAGACCTGGTAATGGGTAGTGTTTTTGCGTGCGACATGCCACGAAAAATAATGAGTGAACACGACATAACTCGTTTTACCCGTTAAGAAAAAAAAATACATTTTTTCAACAAAAATATTAAATTAAATATACTATATTTATAATACATTTTATTCTATGAATGTATAGTTTAAACATTATACATAAGACAAATCTAAAAAAATGTGCAAATTAAATGATTAACATAAAAAAATAACGGGTCACTAACGGATTTCACAGGTTAACACAAACACGAACACGACACGAAAATTAACGGGTCATTAACGGATCCACACGATTTCAATAGGACATGATAAACATGATCAACTTGACACTAACGGGTTTCACAAGTTAAAACGAACACGACACGAAAATTAACGGGTCCACACGATTTCAATAGGACACGATAAACATGATCAACCTGAACACTGAATTTTTTGTGTCGTTTCGTATCGTATTAACAGGTCAGATAAGATATTGTCAAGTCTACTTCTCAGTCGTATTTATTGACCACAATACATATCTGGTGATTGCATGCAAAATCAACCTGGCATCCCTCAAAGAAACCTCCACATTGGGATTCAATTCACCCACTGAATATCCATACCTACATGTTTTAATTAAAATTAACACAGATTTTAATAAAGATACCCAATTAGCTATTAATTCAGTAATAATATCCTCCATAATATTAGAGGAAGAATGTTATGTGTCTTCTTATTATTTGTGTATTCTTTATTTTTTTTGTTCATTTTGCACTGTAGTCTTATTATCAGAAGGCTTTTTATCACAAATGGTCCATCAACTTTCACCAATATATCAACTTAATTGGTGGTTAAAGTTCATTTTTGCTGAATGTGGTCCTCCATTTTTACCACCGTACATCAATGGCATCCCTCTGTTACCTTTCGTCAGATTTTCGATAAAAAATGACCAATATTTCACTTCAGCATTTTCCTATTTTCTATTTTTTAAAAGTCCTCTAATTTCATACTTTCATTAAAAATAGCTCGGTAGTCCGAAAAATCTTACAGACTCCACTCGAGTAGTATTATTTTCCTATGACCTCAATTTCAAGATTCGACTTCCAAAAAATTTAATCAAAAATTCTAACATCTCTAAATAATTCTCAATAATCCAAATTACATATTCTAACAACCTCTAATAATTCATTAAAATTTATATTAATCTCAAATAAATCCAACAAATCCACCAAAAATTATCATTGTCCCAAAATCTTTTAGAAAACTTTCCGCGGTATCATGCTCAATTGATAGAGTCCCTAAAAACCTTGTTTTTCTTGAGCTAGTACAAAAAATTCTACATTCTCAATTGATAAAGTTCCTAATACTTTTTTATTGAAGGTTGTTGGATTAGCAGTTTTTTTGACAATGCTCTCAATTAATAGATCGATGATGTGTATCAATACACAAATTATCTGACACTTAGCTTTTAGAAAAACAATTTATGTGCGCTAAACATTCAATAAAGCGCTAATTGACTATTAATAGAATAAGTTTTCCTGAACTGTCAATTGATAAACTAGGTCAATGTATTGATCAATTATTTAAGTTCTATGTCTTTGTCTAACAGTCGGGGATCATTTAGGTTATTCAAATGTTTGTATTTGTCTATATATACATCCTTATAGCTACTATTGATCTTTGGAGAATTTTTCTAATTGATTTTGGTGACAATGAAAATTTTGGGTAATAGAGTGATCACATTGATGTGCGGTGGGGTAAATATGGAGGATCACATTGAGCGAAAATAAATTTTAAGGACCAAGTTGATATATTGGTGAAATTTGTGAGACCATTTGTGATAAAAAGCCTTCTCTTAATCATTCATTTTCTAGATCTTCTTAATAATTCCCGCTGCGAAAAATTAATTAAATTGAATATCATTTACAGTTCTTTATTAATAAGCCATGCACAACATACAACCTTTTTTAGTCATAAACCCAAATTTCTAATCTATTTATTTTTAAGCCAGAAAAAATATTTCTAAGCCACAATTCAAGAAAAATCAAGTATGGAGTATTCAATACTATTCAAACTCAAACATACCCAAGTTAGTTTAATTTTTTAAATTCTTCTAAGAGATTAGGGTTTATGGTATAGTCTTTAAAATTTAGAACTAAAGGCCTAAAACCTTAAATATGAAGTCATAAAACATAAACTTTAAATGCTTAAACCTTAATTAAACAATACTACATCATTTAACAAAGTGTAATACTATGAAATTATAAAGTGTAACTCTACGAGAGTTACATATTGCATCACAACAAAATAAAGTAACTCTTTATATATTGCATCATAACAAAATCAAGTGTAATTCTGTGAGAGTTACATACGGCATCAGGAAAAAAGTTTAATTTTAAGCCACTCATCGTTGCTTAAAAATAAATAAATCTTTACATGAGTTTATGAGTGAAATTTAAAATTTTTTGTAGTTTTTTGCTAATTTACCTTAATTATCATTTATTTATATGATTGTTATCAAATAAATATAACTGTCACTAAAATTGTTTATTTATATGATAACACTAAAATGACTAAACAATTTCTAATATAATAAATTTTTTGCAAAGATAGTCTTAAAATGATCTAAAAAATAAAATATTATATATTAAATTACGCTGTGGAATGAACAGGAAAATAGAAAAAGGTACAAAAGAGAAAACAACTTTAAACCATGTATCTAAAGCTAAAAAATATTAAAAAAGAAACTTAAGAAAGGGAAAGTGGAAGAGAGCAAAAGAGCTAGCTAGTCCAACCTTAAACCATGGATCTAAAGCTCTTTGCATTAAATCCATAAGAAACCCAAAAAAGAGTAGTTACAAGTACACATGGGTCTGGGCAGACGTGGTGCGTTCGTGCAAATCAAGGCTCAAAACCTCCTCAGCAAACTTCCAAAGAAAATTCAACTCCATCTCTATCTACTTCCATGTCGGTGGTCTGTGGGTCCCATAGTTTGCATGGTATGTCCACGTATCGAAAAGGGAGCAGAAACGCTCACCTCCAATTTATCTCACAGTTTTCTTGCTAGTTATAATGCCCTGCACTGTCCACTCCATCATGATAATATTTACATACTTCCAAATCGTAAGGTATGAGAATTTGAGTAGCTAGCTAGGCAGCAAATTGCTACCAAATATCATATATCGTGGGATGTATGAGAATTTGATTTTCTCAAGATGATAGTAACTCGATCTAAAAAACTGAGAGAAATGTCTGAGTTGGCTGAACCCTAATAGCTATTCAGCTGGGTTGGCTATATAAGAAAACAGTACTCTTTTTCAATCTTGTGTTCTCAAACTTCTTTCTCTCTTTCTCTTGCTCTTGAGCGCACACACACATAGAGAGGGAATGAAGATCAAGGCGAGGGTGGGCCGGCGAATGTATGAAGCGAAGGGGCTGATGAGGAAGACGAGCAGAGAAGAAGAAGTGTCCTCATCATCAAATTCACGAAGAGTGATGGTGAGGGGTGGTAATGGAAATGGTGGAAGCAGCTGCAATGGCTTTGGGTATGGAGGAGGAGGAGAAGGAGAAGCAGCATTGAATCGTAGGGAGAGAATTATGACGAGAAGAATGGTGAGAGAGCTGAGGTTGATGGCAAAGGGAAAGCAAGATGAAAAAGAAGAAGGAAAGGTGAATGAGGTGATGGAGGGCAAGAAAGATGAAAAGGGAGAAGGAAAGGTGATGATCGGCCTCAAGGTCCCAAAGGAAAAGGTGGGAGTGAAGGTAGTGGGGAAGGCGGAGGCAGAGGTGGCGGTGAAAGTGGAGGAAGAGAAGGGGAAGGAGAGTCTTTACGATCATCAAACTCAAGTGAGTGCGAAGCAGGTGGTGGTGGCAGACAAGTGTCATGATAAAGTGAATAATAATGATAATAATAATAATAATAATAATAATGTAGAAGCTGGTGGATGGGAGAAGTACGGCGTGGGGTGGACTCCGTGGAGTTGTGAGGAGGAGCAAGCCCTCTGGATGGGAGGTGACTGCTTCAATTGGCTCACCAGTGCTACTGCTGCTGTTCATCCCCCAAATCATTATATTGCACCTGACCATGGTGAAGATGCTGCTTGGGAAGTTTTTCTTTGGAACCTTTAAGATCATATCTAAACAAAGAATGAATGTGTTAAGAGAGATGTAGTGTTTTTTTTTTTTTTTTTTTTTTCCGGTTGCCTAGAGTACTTAGCCAATAGTACTTTGTGATCGATCTCATCAGATCTGTCTGCAGTATGCATATGTTATCATGATTTAGTGCTTTACTAATTAGTTCATTTTCTCATTGTTACCTTTGCATCATCTTCTTGCTCCTTATTCTTTCATATGAAACCCAAAGGCTTGCTAGAGAATGAGTCAAAGCTACATTTCAGGTGAAACCTCATTCTACACTTTTGAAATGATAAGTGATAAATGAAGAATGAGATAGAAGTTTTGAACGGATGACCTCCTAAAACTATAGTTCTTACACTTTGTGAGATAGTCACTGGACTCTGAAAGTTTAAACTGTTCAAAAGTAATTAATGTGATACATATGGGGTTAAAAAGCCAAAATAAATGATTTTAGCCTTTATAAAAAGAAAACTGATTCTTAAACCCTTTCACGTATGCTCATGTCGACACGTCGAGATATTGCAGAAGAAAAAACTGCAAAATCTAATATATTCAATTTATCGTAATCAATTAGTTAACGCAATTAGGCAAGATATATTACACATTTAGTCATGTGATTTGGCCTTTATTTCACTGTTACTCATGTAGTTTTGATGTTTTTTAATAACACCTCTATATATATATGGTTGATATCTATTACCAATTCAAGGACAAAGTTTCAATCTTCAACCAATTGATGTAGATGGCCAATTTGCATGTCACGTGCAAGGGAATAAGCAAAATTTCGCATTTATTACTTCACTTAGTCAAGGTTATAATTGGCATGAGTAAACCGTCATGTTGAAAGAATGGTCAAATCACACACAGACTAAACATGTAAGATAGATTACACATTTAGTCGATCATCATGTGGTTTGGCCTTAATTTATTTCAATGTTACTCATGTAGTTTTTATGTTTTTTAATAACACCTCTATGGTTGTTATCTATTACCAATTCAAGGACAAAGTTTCAATCTTCAACCAATTGAAGTAGATGACCAGTTGGCATGTCACGTGCAAGGGTTACAAGCAAAATTTCGCTTTTATTACTTCACTTAGTCAAGGTTATAATTGCCATGAGTAAACCGTCATGTTAAAAGAATGGTCAAATCACACACAGACTAAACATCTAAGATAGATTACACATGTAGTCGATCATGTGGTTTGGCCTTTATTTCAATGTTACTCATCATGTAGTTTTGATGTTTTTTAATAACACCTCTATGGTTGTTATCTATTACCAATTCAAGGACAAAGTTTCAATCTTCGACCAATTGAAGTAGATGGCCAATGCGCATGTCACGTGCAAGGGTATAAGCATAATTTCACATTTATTACTTCACTTAGTCAAGGTTATAACTGCCATGAGTAAACCGCCATGTTGAAACAATGGTCAAATGACACAGACTAAACGTGTAATGTATTTGGCCCAATAAATATGCTTTCATATATATCCTTGATCGATGCTCATTTGTATCTATGAAATAAGTCGAATTGTGTAATATATAGAGGAGGAGGAGGAGTAGAAGTAGCACAAAATCGTAAGTAGAGAATTTGACTAGAAGAATGGAGAGAGAGCTAAGGTTGATGGCGAAGGGGAAGAAAGATAAAAAAGAAGGAAAGGTGAATGAGGTAATGGATGACAAGGAAGATCATCATCATGAAAAGAAGGTGGGCTTGATCGGCCTCAGGGAGCCAAAGGCAAAGGTGGAGGAAGATAAGGAGAAGGAGAATAGTGATGATCATCAAACTCAAGTGAGTAAGAAGCAGGTGGTGGTGGAGAAGTGTCATGACCAAGAGAATAATAATGCAGAAGTGGGTGGATGGGAGAAGTATGGTGTAGGGTGGACTCCTTGGAGTTGTGAGGAGGAGCAGGCCTGTTGGATGAACGGCGACTGCTTTCATTGCCTCGCCAGAGCTGCTGCTGCTGCTCAACCCCCAAATCATCATATTGCACCTGACCATGGCGACGATGCTGCTTGGGAAGTTTCTCTTTGGAACTTTCAAGATCATATCTAAACAAAGAATGAATTTTTAAAGAGAGATGTGTTGTTTTTGCTTGTTCTTGCTTAATAATTAGCTTCTAGCTAGCCTGTTGTGTTGTTGTCATGATCGTCTTTTAGTTGCCTGTTGTTTTTGTTGTGTTTGATCAGTTTGTTTCACTTTACTAATATCCTTTTTTTCCCCAGTTGCCTAAAGTACTTAGCCAGTAGTGTGTGATCTCATCTTATATCTGTCTGTATGCGTATATTATCATGACTTACTGCTTTACTTTACTAATTAGTTCACTTTCTCATTGTTGCGTACCTTTCCATCATCTTCCTGCGCTACTTAGTCTTTCATATGAAACCCAAAGGCTTGTTAGAGAATGAGTCAAAGCTACACTCCAGGTGCAACACCTTGTCCTACGCATATAACATAATAAGTGATAAATGAAAAATGAGATAGAGGTTTTGAGCCAATGACCACATAAAACTATGAGAAGAACTTACATGTCCATATGATAGGGACATGTGGTATGAGAGAGAGAGAGAGAGGATATCAGGTGGTATCCCGGAGGGATAGGTAAGTTATTTTCTAAAACTATATATAGTTCTAACAGGATTTTGTGAGATGACCACCCCGAAGGGATAGGTAAGTCATTTTCTAAAATTATATATAGTTTTAACAGTATTTTGTGAGATGACCACAGGACTCTAAATGTTTAAGTTGTTCAGAGATGATCAACAATGTAAGACAATAAATAGGCAAAATATATTATGTAAAAGGGAAATTCTCGAGGTTAATTTGACCATTATTTCAATGTTACTTATACCTCTATGGTTAATATTTAGGCTCAACTACATTTACATTCACCAACTATCGGTTCATTTCAAGTTGGTGCACGAATTATAAAACATTTCAAATTTTCCTATTACCTATAGAGTTCATTTCAATTTGAAATGTTTTATAGTTCGTGAACCAACTTGAAATGAATCATATAGTTAATGAAAAAATTTGAAATGTTTTATAGTTTGTGGACCAACTTGAAATGGACCCTATAGTTGGTGGATGTAAATGTACTTAAGCCTAATATTTATTACCAATTCAAGGAGAAAGTTTCAATTTTCATCCAATTGAAGTAGAGGGCCAAGGTGCACGTGCAAGGGTATAAGCATGATTTCGCCATTTCGAAAAAAAGAGAAAGCATAATTTCGCATTTATTACTTTACTTAGTCAAGGTTATAAGTTTATAACTGTCATAAAATAAATGCCATGTTGTTGAAAGAATGGTTAAATCACATAGACTAAACGTGCAATATATTTGGTCTAATAAATATATTTGCATATTTATCCTTGATCGATATCCATTTGTATCTGAAATAAGCTCTACCATTATGCGCGCATTTAATATATAAGTGTGTAATATATGGAGGAGGAGAAGGAATATATGATGAGGTAATGGAGGACAAGAAAGATCATGATCAGAAGAAGGTGGTTTTGAATGGCCTCAGGGCGCCAACGGCCATGGCGAAGCAAGAGGTAGAGGTGAAGCCGGAGGCGGAGGTGAAGAAGAGTAGTGATGATCATGAAACTCAAGTGAGTGAGAAGCAGGTGGTGGTGGAGGACAAGTGTCATGATCAAGAGAAAAATGATGATAATAATAATAATAATGTAGAAGTGGGTGGATTGGAGAAGAACGGCATGTGGTGGACTCCGTGGAGTTGCGAGGAGGAGCAGGCCTGCTGGATGGGCGGCGACTGCTTTCATTGCCTCATCAGTGCTGCTGCTGCTGCTCATCCCCCATATCATAATATTGCACCTCACCATGGTGAAGATGCTGCTTGGGAAGTCTCTCTTTGGAACTTTTAAGATCACATATATATAAACAAATAATGAATGGATGTGTAAAGAGAGAGTGTTTGCTTTTTCTTGCTTAGCTCCTACCTAGCCTGCTATGTTGTTGTCATGAATCTTCTTCCGCTTGTACGTTGTTTTAATTGGTTGTGTAATTTGATCAGTTTGTTTCACTTTTCTAACTAGTACTTGTTTTAATTTGTTGTTTTAATTTGCCTAGCTAGCTCCGAAATTAACAAAGTACTTAGCATAGGCCTTTTTCTAACTAATTAGAGTTGACATGAAATGGATTACAGAAGAAGACGTACGTATCTGATGAATGAATGATTCAATCCCCTCCCACCCACACGGTTCCTCAGGAGTTACATTCGTAACTTATATTATGGTAAATTAGTGCTTTACTTTTACTAATTAGTTCACTTTCTCATCCTTAATTACCTTTGCATCATCTTCCTGCTCCTTGTTCTTTCATATGAAACCAAGGCTTGTTGGAGAATGCTTCAAAGTTAGCACGTACTCCAGGTGCAACCTCATCTACACATTTAAGATGATAAGTAATAAATGCAGAATGAAATGGAAGCTTTGAATTGATGACTTCCTAAAACAACATTTCTTACACTTTGTAAGAACCACTGAACCAGGACCTCAAAAGTTTAACATTTCTGAAAATGGTCAACAATGTAATTAACACAATAAATAGGCAAGATGTATTATACGTACGTTCAGTCGATCATGTACGGTTTGGCCATTATTTCAATATTACTTTTTTCATTTTGAGGATTATTTCAATGTTACTTAATTATGCAATTTTAATGTTTTTTAATCATACCTCTATGGTTAATATCTTTACCAATCCAAAGATAAAGTTTCAATTTTCATCCAATTAAAGTAAGGGGTTCATGTGTTAAAAAGATGGTCAAACCACAAGGACTAAACCTATAATACATTTAACCTAATAAATATATTTGCATATTTAACTTTGATCCATTTGTATCTATAAAATAAGCTCTATATATATGCATTGAATTGTGTAATATATTTGCAGATTTAGCTTTGATCCATTTGTATATCTATAGAATAACCATTATGCATTGAATTGAGATAAATTTGATACGAGGAGATCATCTGAACCCTAAACCATATATCAAATTAAAAGTTGAAGTAAACAAAACATCAATTATATCTCTTTCAATAATCACATATTTGAACTCTATTTTTATATTTGGCCAAATTACACGCGTATTCATTCTACGTACTTGGGCTAAGTTCAACTTTCATCCATATAGTTTCAATTGTGCCATATTTATTGTTATTGTTTTTTAATAGTTGCAACTCGAGGACAGATGCTTAATTTTATCAATTTCATCAAAAAAAAAAATAATGTGTTAATGTGCACAATTCAAGATATTTTAGATTGTGACAAGAGATAATTAGACTTAAATCTTTTAGAAAAATAGTTTTTAGATGGAGACCGGGGGTGTTTTAAAATTTATAAGAAAATCTTTTTAATTCATAATAATTTATAAGAAAATTCTTTTAATTCATAATAAAGTGCTTTTAATTTATAAGAAAATTATTTTAATTTATAATAAAGTCATTCCCCGATTTGAAGGGTATTTACCTCTATTTGAAGGGTATTTCCCCTTCTAGGGTATAGAGTGGACTTTGTAGAGGCTGTATGTTAGGTTTTAACTCCGAGATTTTGGGCGAAACCCAAAATCTTGGAGTTAAAACCTAACATAAAGCCGTCAAAGAAGAAAATAAAAGGATTTAATTAAAAATCCTAAATCACTACCGGTCTTAGTCTAACAAAGACTCATAAAATGGAGTAAACTATAAGTCTCCCTTGTGACAATGAAGCTAAACTACCCAAAAGCTTAAAATACCCCACTTATGCATTAGTGCTATTTTTGTTGAACAAAATTGATAAAATTACAAAATATGTCATTGAATTACAAACATTAAATGCAGGGAATAAAATTGGCACAATTGAAACTATAAGGACCAAAATAGAATTTTGCGCGCTAAAACTATAAGGACTTAAAAACATATATAATTAGGCAATTATATTTGACATCATATAGCTAGCTAGGTGTGTCTAGTAGGTGACTGGAAAGAGTACTCCTCTTTACTGGATTCAAACCTTTTCAAGGCATGGCAAATAATAGAAATTGAGGTTAGCACAAGTAGTGAAGGTGGATGGGTAATCGATTAGGATTATGTAGACCTTGAAAACGGGTCGTATTTTGTAGATTCGGGTCAAACAAGACACGACATGTTTAGCTTAACGGGTAGACACGATACGGCCCATTAAGAAACGAATGACAAAAATTACCAACACGAACACGACATAAATATAAAAACATGACACGACTCTTTTCACCCGTTTAAAAAATAAAACTATTACTTTTTAAGAAAAATTATAGCAAATTATAGCAATTTACAACAAAATTATATCAAATACTCCATAAATCACAGCCCAAAATTCAAGCCCGCGCTCTTCTCCTCCAAGTCTTTCACCTCCAGACCTTCAACACGCTTCAATCTGAGCTCCAGTGAGAGATCAATGAGAGGATGAGAGCTTGAGGCTTGAGTGATTGACTGAGAGTCTGAGACAAAGGGTTTTTGCCTTCTGGGTATGTCGTGAGAGAGAGAGAGAGAGTGTGTGTGTGTGTGAGTGCCTTTCAAGAGAGAATAGTGACTCGACTACTCGAGAGATCGGTGAGGGGAGAGCTTTGGGTTTATGCCTTGAGTGCCTTCTGGGTTTGTCAACAGACCGAGATTGAGAATGAAAGTCTGTAAAAAAGAGAGATCAAGAGTGAGTTGGGGTGGGGTGGGGTGGGGTGGGGTGGGTTGGGCGGCTAAGTGCTGAATTAGGTTAGGAAACTTTAGTTTAGGGCTGTCAGTTTTGTTAAGTGTGTAAATTTACGTAAATGCCCTTATTTTTAATGGGTCTAATGGGTACTCCAGGTTGGCACTGAAACTACCCATTATCTTAATAGGTCAACACGATTTTCACACGACCCTATAACTTCCAACTCAAACCCTTAAATTAATTGGTCGCGTCGAGTCGTATCGTGTCGTGTTAACAGGTCGTGGGAAGTTTTTCCAGGTCTAGGATTATGATAGGTTAAGGATTCTATACCCTCCAATCAATATAACCACAAAAAGAAAAAAAATAATAACTGTAGGCTCTACAGTTTTGCTTACTAAATTCATGGCAAAGCTTCTGTTTGTTTATTTATTTATTTTTTACAATTTATTCAAAAATTTGAAACAATGAAACACGATGGCTAGCTATATGAGGTTGAGCTCACAAAAAATCTCTATGTTACACATAAAGCACCATATATGACATCATGTACAAATTAAGAACAGGACTATATGCTCAGTTGAGTGATGTTAGTTTGTAGAGACGTAATTTCTAAACAAATTACAGCTACTGTTGGATTCAATTTTATCTATACCTCATAACTATAAGTTTCTACTTTTTGGATTGAATCTAATGGTTGTAAATATATTGTTCATCAGTAGCTCATAGGTGCTAAACAAATATGGTTGGCTTGAGCAAGTTTTCTGATTAAGAAATTAATTTGATACACATAATTTGTGTTTGCATAATATATAGGCTTGCCCGTATTTCAAAACCTACCGTATAAGGATCCATGACATCCTATTTTTGACACAAGTTTTCAATGGGGCCCATTACATATAGGAGTTTAACGATCTAAACCGTCTATTTTGTAGGTCTCTATTAAAAGATCACTCTTACAAAAATTAGGTAAATCAGAAATCATTTACCTATAAAGATTAAATGGTCAACATTTCATGTGTTTATTTTGTTGACCACTTAATCTTTATATGTAAACAGTTTTCGATTTATCTAATTTCTTGCAATGATGATCCTAAAAGATAGACGGTTTGGATTGATGAAATCCTATATGGAGTGGGCCCCATTGAAAACTTGTGTCAAAATTTGTGTCAAAAATAGGATGTCATAGATCCGCCCCCATATATATATACAAGATAATGGTCTCTTCTCATATATCTTGATAATGATATATGTTGTAATGCTGTTAATCTAAATTATGTACGAAAATAAGATTTCACATCATCAATAATCCAATTTTACGGTTTTTGAAATAAAAAAGGTTCCCTTTATAGATCCTTAATTCTCTCTGTTGAAGACAGTGAGAGTGTTAATTAGCACAAATATTAGTTAGGCCTTAGAGTAACCCAAGGATATGTACGCATGCCAGAAAATTTGCAGTAACTTGTAAAGTGAATGTGGTGTATGTGGAAAACCAAAATGCATGTATGAAAATGGTATGAAATCTAACTTCTAATTTGAATCAAGACCGGCCTTGAGATTTCGGGGTCCAAGGCGAACAATATATATATATATAAATGAGGCCCTTGTCGTCTCAACCTTCATACACACTCACATAATTTATCTTTTTATAAGTGCTCAAAATATTCATTATAAAAATTCAAAATAAAAACTATAACATAACAAAACATATAGCAACGAAGAAAATGACTTAGAACTCATCTTAAAACAACGAAGTAATTTAATTACGTACCAAAATGAAAATTGCAATGGAAATGAAAAGCAATAAATTGGAATTAAGCAAGAAAAGTACAAAGAACTCATTACGAGGTTTCTCACTTGAAAGAACCTTCGGGCTACACAGAAGTAATAAAATGGTTGAAACCAACCTTGCAAGATACTAAATTAAACCAACCCTTATCGGTCGCCTGTAGTTTATTCTCTTTACACTCCCAAGATTAAGAGCATAATGGGGCTCATAATGTTGATTATTAGAGTCAAAATCGTCGATTATTAGAGTCAAATATGTTGATATTATAGTGTAAATAATTCTTGAATATTAGGGTCGATATTTCACTTGAGGGTATTTTTGTCCAAACAATGGCCAAAGACTAAAAAAAGTAAAGGTCAAATGAAAAATGAGGATTTTTATAAGTACCCAACAATCTTCTTTTTTTACCCAACGTTCTCGATCACTATACCTAACATTCACGTTATTTTGCATTCATTTTCTCACTATACCCAACCTACTTTCCTCTTATACCCTCATGATAGTAAACCCTACATGCACCAACATTAGAATTTCTCTCCTTACCCTACATCACTCTCCCACTAATGCCCATCATCTCCAAATCAAACACCAAACGTCAATACGCCGAAATTACTCCCCCCACCCACCAAAACACCAAGCAGCAGACGAAGGAGCCTAGCTAGACCCACCGCAGCCAGGACCTGCCAATGAAAGCCCCTCTGCATGCACAACCAACCACCGCCACCGCCACCGCCACCGCCAACACAAGCAACCTCACATCTCCTTCAAATGGTGGGAGCCCAAAAAATTTCCAATTTTCTATCAAAAGAAAATTCTCACATTTCTTTCTTCTCTTTTGCTTAGTTGGAGCTACTCATGCTACTGTTGAGGCAGAATATGTTCCATATGACCTGCAGGTAATGTTGATAATGGTTCTTCAATTTAGAGCTTGCATATGACTTTACCTATATATTGCTTTGCATTGCATTGGCCGGTTTCCTATTATTAGAAAAAGTAAAACTTAGAGAAGAATAGTATGATGCTTAATTTTGGTTGATTATGGATTCAATTTTGTACCTCTGATTATTATAAGAGGAACTGTTAGTTTGTAGTTGATTGATCAATATTTTCTTATTGAATTTTTCCTATAAAGACAATGCTTGGGCAGATGGGCTTGCTCCAAACACTCTTTTGTTTAAGGAGATTGGATGAGTTGTAATTCACCAAGGCGTTGGTTGCCATGTAGTACGTGATGAGTTTTTGCTGGAGTCTACTGTGGTCACTTCAGTCAGGAGGGTGTTTTGTTATTACCTGGGTATGATGTGTTAGATATTGATTTTTACCACTTATCTTGTGGACTAAAACAATTGAAGGAAGTAGAAGACTCAAGCTTCTTTCTTTCTTTTTCTTTTTATTGTAGGTTTGGTTGTTTATATTTCAAATTGTGATTCAATTTGTAATTGATTGAAATGATACTTTGGTTGAAGTGTTCAACATTTAGTGTCTACAACTTTGTTCTTTTTGAATTAAATGTTAGGATTGCAAAAGATGATATGGTTGATTGAGTCACCAAAACCAAATCAGATGAATGGTTGCAGCCTAGTTTTAGTGAGTGTGCTTGCCCACTTTTAACAATATAGTCCTTGAATCTATGGCATGAAATTGTTTAATAATATGAATCCTCCACCAATACAGCAACCTAATAAGATATGGTGATGGGAAAGAACCAACTACCTGCAACATTGGTGAGGAGCAACACTGTCAGACTGTCATGACAGTTTTTGGCAAAATTTTCCACTATTCCTACATTTAGATGTCCTTAGCTCCCTTGCCACCCCAACAAATACGTCCAACATGCTTTATAGTGACTGTGTAACACTCTTGATTTTCCAATCCTATCATGTGTTGACACGTGTTTTTCAAAATTCTTTTTACTTAGAATCTTAAGATTTCAAGGAAATTGAATTTCATTTGTCTTTTGTGTAAGTAACTTGTATTATTAGAGGTTTAGAGTTAAGCTCTAGTACCCTTGAATGTGAATTTGGTAATTATCAAGTTGGAATTAATTTTTTAGAATTAAATTCATTGGAGTCAAATTTTTCGTAATTTTTCTAAAGAACAATTTGTTTTTTTGAGGCTACAAGAAATTAGGATTAATTACTACAAGTCCATAGGAATTTTCGGGGAGTTATTTGGAGTCTCGAGCTATTTTTTGTGAATTAATGAAGTTTGGAGAAATTAGAAAATAGGAAAAAAAAAAAAAGTAGAAACTGACTGGACTGACACGCAAAGCGTGGCGCAATGCAATTGGTCCGAATGCACTGACACGGTGCTAACTAGGTGAAGGTGGGCGAGCTCACACTGGGCTCCGTAGCATGCGTCACACTAAATCAAGGCTCATGTTTTAATCTCGAGCGTCCGACATCATTTAAGTGACTTGACTGGGCCGTTGATTTCATGACAGCCGCTCACTGTTCACACCGGATCCTCATAAGCCGCGGGTCTTCAATCCCAGCCCGCCTTCCCGTTTCGTCTTTGTAAATGGATAGTCTGGCCGAGTTTTCTCAACTTAATTCAGATGTTAACACTTCTTTGTGTATTTTTAGTACAATTTGTCACACATTGGAAACTTACAACTTTTCTCAACTCCCTAGTGCCTATAAATAGAGAACCATTGTCCCTCATTTTCACTTGCACCACCAAGTGAAGTTAGAGTTACTCACTCGGTTCTTTGGGAGTCTCTTTAAGAAGAGACATACTAAAAGAGAAAAAAAATTTCATAGTTTAAAAGTGTTGGAGTGCAAGAAGAAGTTCTTAAAAGTGGAGTCTAGCTTTGGAGGTCTACAACAAGGTAAGTATTTTTATATTTCTGCTTTATTTATTTATTTTTAGGCTTTAATTTTAAGATGTATGCTTAGGTTAATTAAGTAGAATTTATTTATTAATTAAGTATGCTTAGCTTTATTTTGGTGATTTAATTGTTTAATTAAAGATAATTAGCATGCTATAATTAGCAAGTTTCTATTGCAGAGATTAAGTTGGATTAATCTAAACTATTTTGATGAATTGCTTTGAGAAAAAGTAAATAGTCAATTGGTTTAACTTCAAGATAAAACTTGAAACTTGTAAGCTTTTAAGTAACTTCTAAAGAGTAGAGTTTAGTCCACTTAAGACTGGTGACTAGCGATGTGTGACTATAGAAAATGTCATATCGTCTTCCCTTATTGTTAATCGTCCATAACTTAGAGTTTGTTTTCTTTTGTCAAATTTGTCTCTATCAGAAACTCAGTCGCTGAGTTGTTAAGAGGTTAACATTGTCATATTGTCTAGTTAGAAAGGATTTGCCAAGATAGGACCATGCGCGAATGTGGAAGACTTGTGGAAGAGAATACTTGAAGAGCATTGGATTCCAGGTAGGGGGATTTATCCTACATTCTTGACTATGGACTTTGTATGTGTATGTGTAGTTTTAAAACTGTCAGAACATGCTACTATGCTTAGTGTGTTTGGTCTGAGAGTTCGGGTAGCGTGGTACGTGACCTTGGATTCAAATCCTTAAACCTTCTAGATGAATTAATCAGTATATTATGGGGAGTTTAGCCAAGCTAACAAGTGGCTAGGTGTGCTTGTGCGAAGCGGGGACCCATGATTGATCAGGTGGCAGTGATACGGTTCTTAAATTGCGAGTTTCTATTTCTTTTTACCATGGCACTCTCGCTATGGATGCTATTTCTTTTAATAGATGACCATAGTCGTACCTAATGTTTATCGATCATCTGAGTTATTATTATTTATGGGTTTTTATGCATGTCTATCATATATTGCTGCAGCAAAGGTGTTAAATCGAATTTGTAGAAATGTTTTGAGATTTTGAAAATCAATCTTTCATAAGGAAATGTTTTTTAAAAAATTTTCAAACCTAGCAGGGTCCCCTGAGGGAAGTTATGATCATATGTGATGCTTACCTCCTACTTTTTTGGTTTTGTTTTCTTTTCTCTTGCTTATATAGATTTACCTTTTGGAGGAGATCTCGATTGAGAGGTGCACAGCTTGGATTCTATTGTCTGGTGTCTCAAGGTCTCTATATTTATGTCTTTTGCTTTCCCATTGGTATTTTCCATTAGGAACCCATTTTGAACAATGATGCTTTTGGTTGAATGATTTTGTAAACTTATGTAGGTTTTATTTATACTTTAGTAATTCTTTTTGTGTTGATTTAACTATTTCATCCTAACGGGTTGGTTAATTTATATCTACATATTTATTTTGATCTTATTATTTCCTTAAAATATCATATTACGTACTGAGTACTCTGATCCAACCTGGTCCATTTAAATTAAATGAGTACTCTAATGAATATGGTTGAATACCATATAGATCACGCCTAATATGTAAATCTTGATCAATCTGTATTTGTAATGTCCAAAGCGCTATCCATAATTGACTTTTTTTTTTTCTTATGTTTATGTATTCACTCATATTGCTAGCACTTTTATTTCAAATTTTAGAGTTATTTATAGCATTATCTAAATGAATTTTTTTTCTTATTTTTATTTTCACTAAGCTTAGTTGGCCAATTCACCAAAGGATTGCGTTGGGATGGGGATTGGCTTATTTGCATTATGGGGCTCAACTAGCTAATAAAAATTAGAGGATCGAGGCTATATATAACTCGCTAATGTGAGAGGATATATTTTGCTATTATATAAATTAGAGCTTATGTTGGTCAAGTATTTAACAGTCATCTTCTTTAGCCTATATTTTTTTTCTCATTTTGTGCAAGTTAAAATTAGGGAAAATGTTAGCAAAAGGACTATAACTATACCCTTATTTTCAGTTGAGGATTCCGTTTTCACTTTGCTTCAATCAAGGACTATTATTTTTCAAATGCTTCAATCAAGGATATTCCGTCAATTCTGTCAAAACTTTCGTTAAAATTGATCACGTGAGGGTCACGTGACCAATTTATAAGGGCAAAAAAGTCTTTTCTCATAAAAAAAAACTAAATAAATTTAAACAATTTTAAAAACAAAAAAAAAAATTCCCTCCATCTCCCTCCATCTCCCACCTTCGCCACCCCCTGCACCATGTCGACCCAACATTCCCCCCACCCAGCCCCGCCCCTCCCCTCCCCTTCCTTCCCCTCATCTCCCTTCTCTTTTCTCTCATATCTCTGCCTCTCTTACAAACCCAGCCCCGGCCCCGTCGCAAAACCCAGCCCTAGACAAAGAATTTCAATACAATTGAAGCCCAAACTCAACATAAACGCAACAATAGGGCCCATTTGAGGCAAAACCCGAGCAAACAACCCCTCCCATCCACCACGCGCAGCTCCACCCGTGGTGGCCGTGGGTTCCAAAGTTGGGTTTTCAATTTTAGCAACTTTGGAGCTAATCAGACCCAACCAATAGGTAGAGAAGAAAGAGAGGATAAAAAATTATACCTTACCCGACCTAATTC
>QANW01007699.1:71637-105328 GCA_003254865.1 Dryas drummondii | reverse complement strand
TGCAGGGGGTGGCGAAGGTGGGAGATGGAGGGAGATGGAGGGAATTTTTGTTTTGTTTTTAAAATTGTTTAAATTTATTTAGTTTTTTTTTTATGAGAAAAGACTTTTTTGCCCTTATAAATTGGTCACGTGACCCTCACGTGATCAATTTTAACGGAAGTTTTGACAGAATTGACGGAATATCCTTGATTGAAGCATTTGAAAAATAATAGTCCTTGATTGAAGCAAAGTGAAAACGGGATCCTCAACTGAAAATAGGGGTATAGTTATAGTCCTTTTGCTAACATTTTCCCTTAAAATTATTTAGTTAAGCTTTTATATGATTCCAAATTTTCAACTCATTGATTATGTTAAACTAAAAAAAAACATATATGTAGGAACAACCTATTAAACTGATTACGTGCGCTTTTCAAAATAACGATGTTTGTGCAATAGAAAGAGTTATTTCGCAAGTGCGCAGAGGCTAGTATATATAATGTAACCATAGAGGACACTTAACAAGTATCCTAGCTCTACGATCATAGAGGACAATTGGTGAAGTAAGAAGAATAGAGTACACTGCCATAGATTGAGGACACTTAACAAGCGTACTCTATGATCGTAGAGGACGCTTTTTAACAGTACGTCCTCTATTAGCTTTTTAGTAGTAGATATATCTTGCAACATTTTCATGTTATTCATTCGAGTCCAAAAACTTTGTATTATGATAATTAGGCTGCACTCCACATAGTAGTCAACCCAGTTTTTCACTAGTGCACCAAACACATTGAGATAGATTGTCATGTCATTCGCAAAAAGATACAAGTCATATATGTTGATCTCAATTTCTTATATACCCTCTTCCCTTCAACTTGAAAACATTTTTACCAAGCCATTGGAAAGAGATAATTTAATTTGGATCATTGACATACAAAGGGACTTCATAATATTCAGCTCCAACTTGAGGGAGAGTGTTGAGAATCTTGAAGATTTGATATTGCATGGATGTCGGAGATATATATGCCGAAATTAAGGACAATTAGAATATAATTAATCCATCCTTTTGTAGTTACTTTCCATTTGTTTTTTACTTGTTCACCAAGAATTGTTCAACGTCCTATATATTTGTACAATAGTTGTCTGTAGCATTCATTGGAAAATAATCAAATACTAAATTTCACAAACCACCCCTTTGCATTTCATCGCAAGAAGTAACAAGACTGTCCATTCTTAATAGGACCTATTTTACTGATCTACACATGTATATCAATTGTAGTCCATCCAAGAGCCTTTGGGGTTGGCTATCCACCCCATCAATTCTAACAAATTTTTCGAAGGCTTAGGAGATTGAAATTCAAGGTCGTTTGATATGTGACTCATCACTCTCGATCAAGTCATGCTTAATAACCACATTAATCAAATAAAATCATCATGTTCGTGTAGAGTTCATGTCCATGTACGCGTGGTCCTCCTAAGTTCCACGACATGCAATTTCAAGATTTTTCCGAGATCAAGTGAAGTGTTACCATGCTGGGTTAAGGGGTAAATTTACCCACAATAATATCACGGAGAATTGACGGATTGGGATCTTTTGTTTGATGGAACACAGTATGAGAGTTTAACGTACTGTCAAAAATATTAATTTGGGAAGCAAAGTACGAATTAACTTCCCAATAGTTTAGTTGGATAAATTATAATTAACCCTAATATGATTTTTCTAAAAAACAACATTATGTTATGAGCTCAATTCTGTGGTTCTGCCATCTTAATTGTATTGGGTAAATTTTTTATTTTAGTGTGTCAACTTTGAAAAGTCTCTTATCTGCTTCTTTATCTGGATAAATGATGTCCATAAGCGTTGCTATCAAGGGTCCAACAAATCAGCCACTATATTAATCCGAGCATAAGTGAAGGCTTGGTAAAAACAAAAACACAAAATAAAAGCAAAAACAAAAGCAAAAGCAAAAACAAAAACAAAAGCAATTACAAAAACAAAAACAAAAAGCTAGCACAAGTGGAGGCTAGAAGAAGCAGGTTATCAACGAGTGGCTGAATTAATTGTGGCTTATATAAAGTTTCTCTCTTAAAAGGATTGAGCTTAGCCTGAAGACTGAGTTTGGTTTCAATGTTTTCATCATGTCTTTAGGTTTTGTGGTTTGTTGATGTTTGGCTTTTACTGTTTTGTTTGTTCTGTTTTTATGTGGTTGGATGTTGGCCACGTGGTGTTTTTCTATCTTAATCATAATGACATTTTACCTAGCAAAAACAAAAAAACTTAAGCTTGAGTGGCAAATATTGATTAGCTCGAGGTTGGCCAGAATCAAGTATGACCTAAATTCACCAATCTGCCTCCACATGTGAAAAGGGTTGGAAAATAACATAAACAACAAAATAATAACAGTTAAGTTGTATAACATCATGTGTACAAATTAACATACAAGAAAAACTAAAAGGCAAGCACATCCCATTATGAAGTTTATATCCATGCCAGTTATCAGACAAATTTTAGGGAAATTAGTAATTTGAATCCTAATTTTGGCTTGATGCTTGAACAAATACCAGCCATGAAAGCCATGGATCGCGATTCGCTTTGTGCTGGGGTTTTCTTTAGGTTTGGCTCAATTAAACCAAATGTTAAATGTTTTTCTCAAATTATCACCTGAGTCTCATAGTGCCAAACTACACCAGTATTCTACCAGAAATTAATCATTCTTGTTAATTTAAACATTTCCACATTAAACAGACGTTAAAAAACATTTTTCTTTTTGGGTACATGAAAGCATTTCCCCTCTACAATTGTATACACCATTATACACTTACATATTTCGGAATAAGGAACAAGAAAGATAAACTACATCCCAAGAAAATGGTTAACACATTAAAGCTATAAAACTAAGTAACGAAATAAAATGTTATCAGTAAATTATTTGTACCATGCTTATTCATAATATCATTAACTACACTGTCATATATATAAGTATACGTGAGTGAGTGTGAGGAACCACGACGAATTTATGTAATTATTTTAGTAAAAGTGGTACATTTAATATTATTTAATAAAAAATAAAATAAAAAGCAATATGGCAAAACATGGATACCTTTTATTAATAAATTCTCAACCGGTCGATTCTGAATCCAAGAAATACCAAATTTCGAAAACAAAAGAGATTGTCTTGAAAGAAACAAAGGCAGTGCATGCACAGCCTGATAAAATATTACAAACATAAACAATTAAACAGCAACCGACCCTTTAGAAGGGGACATTGAGTTTGATGGAGGAATTGAAACTTAGATAACTTATTGGCCATGAGGCTTGTAGGCGATGAAACTGATGCACTGCACTTGGCGAACGTTGTCGAATCCGATGATACGGATGAAGGCACTGGGGTAAGCCTTCTTGCACTCCTCAAGCTCCTTCAACACCTGTGAAGAGTCTGTGCAGCCAAACATGGGCAGCTTCCACATTGTCCAGTAACGTCCATCATAGTACCCTGGTGACTTGTTGTGCTCACGGTACACAAATCCATGCTATACACCACAATAATATATTCAATTAGGAAACAAATCTACAAAAATATAATAATTAAATTATTTATACTGTCTCAACTAACCATTTTGTATATATAATATTTTTTAATAAAAATAAAATTTAGTACTACAGGTTACACTAAATAGTAGATTGAGATAGTACAAATAAGTTCAGTACTCAAAAGTAATAATGCAAAATACCAAAAAAATTAATAAATACAAGAATTAGATTTAAAGGAAATTGACCTCCAACTCGAATTCCAGGCAAGGAACCCATTTATTTTGGAGAAGGTAGTCTACTTCCTTGGCCAAGGACTCGGGAGAAAGTGGTGGGAGGTAGGAGAGAGTCTCGAACTTCTTCAATCCAAGTGGAGGCCACACCTGTGCTTAAAACATCACACAAATCGTAGTCCGTCGTCATATTATGTTATCAAATTGTAAATTAATTAATATCATAAATTAAAAATTTAATGCTCGAAACTAATAATGCACTTCCCAGGCCATACGAAGTTTGTACTAAACATGCATCTAGTTGGTTAGTTATTACCTGCATGCATTGCACTCTTCCACCATTGCTTGCGAGAGAGGTAATGTCATTGTTGGTCTTCCTGGTGGGGAAAGCTGAGGAGGACTTGAGGCCAGTGAATGGTGCGACCAAGCTGACTTGTGCTGCGGCAGCGCGGTCAACGGAGACAGCGGCGACGGTAGCCGATGAGATCATGGAGGAAGCCATTGCTAGCTGCTTTCTCTGCTTCTTTGCTAGAGGAGGCTTTTCTCTTTTGGTTGAGTTGCTAAGGTCCTGTTCTATACTTCCTATATATAATGGTCTGATTAGCTATACCATATCTTAGGGTCCAAATTGCTTGGACTTTATTTCAAACAAATCGTGACCAGTGGATCGTCCAAGTGATAACATTACACCATATAGACCACAGAAGCAGCGTAACATTTTGAATGCTAGCCTTATCGCTAGACACCACTGTGTTCGCGCCACGTGGAGGTTACTCCATAATCTTATCTAATATATCCAAGGGAGAACGTGAATGAGTGATGGTGGTTCAATTTCTTCTGGTCAGTCGTTTCCTGGCGGTAGCTTTCGATACCATGCCCCCTCATCCTAGTAGACTGTCCTTATGGACTCAAATTTCAAAAATACTCGTGACGTGCAGTAAAAGTTTTTAACAGCAGTCTTTCTGGGATTCTACTGTAGTGATTTTTCATTCACTCCAAAAAAGCAGAGGCAAATTTTAGCAACATTTTCGAACTATCACTCAAGTTCACATTTGTCTCCTAAATAAATAATTTGGCTCTAAGTTCTTCTCGACTTTTAGGTTTTTTCTAATATATATACCTCCCACCGTCAACCTTTTCTAACAGAACGTTAAATTTATGGGCATTTTCTTCTATTAACTATCATTACCCCACCCACCCCCCACATTTGACACACATTATTAGACTCTTCCCCCTCCTTCCTTGACATTTCCTGATTTCCTTCTTTTTTTTATTCCTGCATATTTACTCCGAATCCACAATTTATAAGCCTAATTAATAATCACACCACTCTTCCTTCAACCTTTCCATATTGGGGGGTAAATCTATTGGGAAAAAAAAGGAGGGAAAGGTTAGGAAATGAAGGGGAGGAATCTAATCGGGGTCTAATAGTGAATGGACAAAAACGCCCACAAATTTAACAGATTGTTAGAAAAAGATGATGGTGGGAAGCACATTAGAAATATTAAAACTTCAGGAGGGCTAAGAGTCAAAATTTTTGTTTGGGGGTAAGGATGACGTCACTACTTCATCAAACATTCTCTATCTTTATAGTTCTCACATCTATGGCGTTACACTTGGATCCTTTGGGTAAGAAGAAGGACAAACCCCTTCTTCCTTGGAATGTATCAAAATATTTTTTCATGGAGCAAAGATGATGGGTCTGGCCCGAATTTAATACTCATTCACTTTGAGAATAAATGTTACCTGCAGAGACTATGAGAACATCTCTGCCAATATCTATATAATTTTGTACTACCGCTGTATACGTAGTAGAGCAATCCCCGTTACCATCCATCTTATTCCAAGTTGGACAGTCCCACTTTATATGCTCAAATTTCTTACACTTGTAGCACTCCTTGCCTTTCCAATTGCCCTTGGATCTAGACCTGTTATTACTACTAAATCCCCTTGTAGTTTGTCTTTCCCTACAATTCAAATCATGAGCAATCAAGGTTGAATCATGAGTGTCTTCAACTTTCTTTCTCTTTTCATTTGACCAAAGAATTGACTTAACATCCTCCAACTTCAGCATATCTTTACCAAACAACATTGTGGTAACTATGTTGTCATATGAATCGGGAAGTGATCGAGGTATGAAGTACAAAGGCTCGATCTCCCTCCTCAATCTTGACATCAACTATTGCTAGTTGATGTAAGATACCTTTGAACACTGATAAATCATATAATCCTAGTTTGCTTCCAACACCTAAGTCCTGTGATAAGTTGGTCACCTCTGCTGATAAACCACACGTGCCTGTAGTATCCTGATTAGTATTATCTCCTGATAAGTTCTCTAGCTAGTTCCTTAGTTATCCTATTATTGTAGTTATCATGTATAGGTGTTGTGTATTCTATTGCAATGTAAACTCCTGTGAGTGTGAGTGTGTTTATTATATATTCAATAGTCTCTCAATGCCTCAACATTTTGAGGAAATCACCTAAAATATTATCTTGTTTCAAACACATTTATGTGTTCCATAAGATTCTCACCTTCTTTCATCTTCAACTTGTACAAATCCCACTTCAAATTTAACTTTATGGTCAAGCTCTTGGCAAGATAGAGTTTCTCTAACTTTTCCTATAATGCTGGTGCAATGTCTTCATTCATAACATTATTGATACTATTATCAGCAATACAAAGTTGAATTGTGCTAACACATCTGGGACTCTATATCCTCCCAATTATCATTGGACATCTTCTCTGGTGCCCATCTTTTCTTTTCAACACTTTTTCCAAACTCTGTTAAACTATGATGTCCTTTACTCTCCTTTACCACAAAGTAAAGCTTCCTTTTCCATCAAACTACCCCACATGCATTAAGTTGTGAGGCAACAATACCCACCATGACGAAACTTGATGAATGACATGATCAATAAGCATGAACCAAGCTCTGATACCACTTGTTGGGAATAAATCTTTTTTCCACGACAATATAAGATGAAAAGATAGAATAATAAATAAATAAGTAAAGAAGACAAAAACAAGAGAACACCCAGATATCCGTGGTTCGGCAAAAAACTTGTCTACGTCCATGAAGAGTGTTCACTTTTACTATGAAAGAAAAATAAACTTGTACAAAAACACTGCTCAAGAGTTAATTCTAAACCCGAGCCCTAGCTTATATCTGATTGGATACCCCTTATACACCCTTTCAAATCCTATAAGTATACTTTACCCTTCTTTAGTTCTCCCTAGATTAACTCCCCTTTTTATTTCTCAAAAGAGAACTTAATTAGTTGATGATCAAATGAGGCCAATGCCTCCGTTTTATATAACCATAAGATATGACTAAG
This sequence comes from Dryas drummondii, assembly GCA_003254865.1. NCBI lineage: Eukaryota > Viridiplantae > Streptophyta > Magnoliopsida > Rosales > Rosaceae > Dryas > Dryas drummondii. Next base: position 98,254 of record QANW01007699.1, on the reverse strand, counting down.
TTTACCTAAAAGCAAAATTAACCACAACATGCATATTAATATTAAGAGCAAATTATGTTTTAGAACTTAATTATACTTCTTTTTTTCACCTTAGTACCTCAACTTTAAAAAGTTGCATTATGATATTTTAACTTTCATTTCGTGTCAATTTCATACCTCTGTATATTTTCTTTCAAAAAATTTGTTATTTGTTGACCTGGCATAAGCAAACCCCACCAATAAGCATTGATCTAACTTTTAAACATAGCCCATGTAACGCCCCAAACCTCGAGCCCATAAGAACACTAAAACATCAAATAATTAAACCTCTTTCTCTTTCTTTTGAGCCATGCACAATCACATAAGTAAAAACAGTTTTTCCAGAAACATTTAAACACACCACTATGTAAAATAGTTAATAAAATCTTTGGTGTGTCCCATTGCCTTGTCTTCTCCTCACCGCCTCTTCAGCCTGCTTAACTTGCAAAACACAAATAACCACACTGCACCATATCCATAGTACATCGGATCATTCAAACAAACAACCCCGTAAGCTCACTAGAGCCCGTAAGAGTGAAATGAAGTAATAATTATCCTCAATAAATGATCACATGGCCTCAAAATTCTTTTCCTCAATTATCACAATTTACAATCTCCAATATATTCACAATAATTTTAAGGCATAAATAATTAATCCTCATGAGTCCATAATTCCTCAATCATATAATAATTTCATCGCCAATCATCCAAGTATCAAGATAAATATAATTACTCAAATTCATGTTATAAACCCACCAATAATAATAATCATTCTGAAAATCAATTGTCTAATTGTCAACTATTAACCTCAACCTCAAATCATTCACATCTTAAATAATAACCTCAAAGCATAATCACCATCAATTCCACCTTCAAGATTCAAGCCTAGACTTTACCAAGTCCTAACCAAACCAAATACTAGCAAACAAATGCACACAAGCACACAAAACAATCTATCTAATTTCACTTACAATGCAACCACGTGAAATGACCAAAATATCCTTCACGGCGTCTTTGCTCGGATATCAAATCCGGCAGCATAACGGCATCGGGAGTAAGACCAGACAACCAAACAAAATACAAATCAGAAACACAAATGGCTGCTAAACGACCGAAACGGGCAGTCGCCACCATACACGGTGGCTGCCCCACCCCAAACAACACACAAACTTCAACAAAAACTCACCAAAAAGACCTAGAAAGGTTCTTGTGACCACAATTGGGCGGAATTGGGTCAAACAACCATTAACCTGCCTCCAAAAGTGGTGGTTCCGATGGTGGAAGCGGCGGCACGAACCTGGAAATACCCAAAATCAACTCCAATTAATCATAATTGCACAATGGACCTTCAATTGCACAAAAACAACTCGAATTCGAGTCCAATTTCAAGAAATTCGAAATAGACATAAACCCTAAAATCAAATTTCCAATTTCTCAAAATTGGACGTGCCCACCTTAGGGGAAAGATTACCCATACCTCGAGGATCGTTTTTGACAACTGGACTGATGGCCAAAAGTTGCCGAAAAATGGCCGAAATCTGCAGTGGAAGCCGGTGGCTGCATTGAACTTCCCGAGCTCATTGATCTGTCGTGGAGCATCGTATGAACGAACGGAGACCATGGTTGAACTCACCATGAAGAGGGGAACAAGACTCAGTAGGTCCGGTGTAGCGTCCAGGCTGGAAAAAGGAGATCACCGGGGAGATCATTTCTTTCTCATTGCGTTGATTCTCCGTCTATAGTGGTCGGCTAGCGAAAGGGAGGCTGCTGAGGGTCGGCGACGGCAAGAGAAATTTTCCCATGCTCTTCGCTGGTCGTGGGGTAGCCAAACAGCGAAACTGCCGAGGGGGAGATAGAGAGAGAAGAGAAAGAAGAGGGATCGGGGAGAGAGAAAGAGAGAAAGAGAGAAAGAGAGAGAGAGAGAGAGAGAGAGAGAGAGAGAGAGGCGTGAGAGATAAGAGAGAGAAAAGTGGTTTAAAAACTGATTTTGGGTTTTAAAATATCTTCCATGCGAAATTACAGAAATGCCTCTCAACGTCCGTGAAATCCAAACCGTAACTCCGATTTACGCGTACTTCGTGTCTACGAACTCGTGAACTCGAGACCTATCCAAAGTACCCAAACCCAGAAACCTACTTCCCTCCCCACAGTCACCATCAACGCCCACCATCACCGGCAAGTCTGGTTCCAACGACATCTCCTCGTCGATCCTACGAGGGAAGTAGGTTTCTGGGTTTGGGGAGGGAGGAGAACTGCGGGCTGGGCTTTCCTTTTTTCCCGGTGATGGTAAGGGGTTGATGGTGACTGGGGGGAGGGAAGTAGGTTTCTGGGTTTGGGGAGGGAGGAGAACTGCGGGCTGGGCTTTCCTTTTTTGTTTTTTTTTTTTTCAATTCTTTCATTTTCAAAAGTTTATTTGTTTTTTTTACTATTTTTGTCTATGTGCCTATTTTTAGAAGCTAGATGAATGCTTATTGATGGGATCTGCTTATGCCAGGTCAACAAATAACGAAATTTTTTTTGAAAAATAAATCGAAAGTTTGAAGTTGACACAAAATAAAAATTAAAGTATCATAATACAAATTTATCCTTCTGACGCATGCTAACTTCACTGTATCTGAATTCAGTGTAACTGAATCTAAATTTAGTGTAACTGAATCTGAATTCAATGTAACTGTATTCACTAAAACTAAATAAAAAAAATTACATTACATCGTTTCAAACGTTCAATGCAATTAAAAAAAAAACAAATTGTAACTAAAACCAAAACAAAACATTCACTAAAACTGAATTGACGTCACTGTAACTGAATTCAGTGTAACTAATTCTAAATTCAGTGTAACTGTATCACTACAACTAGATAAAAAAAAATTAATTTACATCGTTTCAATGCAAAAAAAAAAATTATAACTAAAACCAAAACTAAATTAACGTTACTGTAACTGAATTCAGTGTAACTGTATTCCCTAAAACTAAATAAAACATTAAATTACATTGTTTCAATAAAAAAAATTGTAACTAAAACCAAAATAAAACATTGATTAAAACTGAATTCCTAAAACTGAAACCCTGAAACTGAAATTTAGTGAATTCATTGAAATTAAATTCAATTTCACTAAATACACTGAAACTGAATTTAGTGAAATTGAATTCACTGAAACTCATACCCTAGGCTATGTCATCGTCAAGATCTCTGATCTTAAACTCAAAGCCTAAACAACGTCGTCACCGTCCAGATCTCGAATCTCTGACCACCTCACGCGTGTCGAGTACACGACAGTCGCTGCTGCCTCTGGTGGCTGCCTAGATCTGTTTCCACCTGCAAATTTGATTCATCATATTTCATCTCAGGTAGACATCTCAAACTAAATTAACAGTAACTGCAAGTTAAATGAATAGCTAGACATCTATTTCAGGTACACATTGAGCAATAACAGTAACAGGTACACAGCAGCATTAACAGTAACTGCAAATTCATCATATTTCATCTCAGGCAGCAGCGTTAAATCCCCAAATATATTGAGCAATAACAGTAACTGCAAATTAAATGAATAGCTAGACATCTCAGGTCGCCACCTCCGATCGCCATCTCAAGTTGCCAATCTCCAAAGAAATCGGAGGCGTAGTGATGTCCGAGAGCACCAGCGGACTTGGGACGACGAGAGGAAGCCATCCATGGCTTTCCGGCACCTCCTTGTAGCCGGAATCGGCGGATCACCGACAAGGGAGCTTGGGTCTGCCTAGACCCGATCTGGCATCGATGCTAGCTTTCATGGCGAGTGGAATATAGGGGGAGGAAGAAAGAGGAGAGACGAGAAGATCGAGACCGGTATCATAGGCAACCGTCGCCGTACGACGGAGCACACGCCGAAAATAGCCGCGGGGAGAGAGAGACACGCACAGAGATGAGTGAGTGAGAGAGAGAGAGAGAGAGAGAGAGAGAGAGAGTGAGTAAGAATGAGATTAATGAATCTCATGTTCTGATAATTTGATTTTCAAATGGAAAGGGGCATAACCGGATTTACAATAAAAATAAAAGTCAATATCAGCTGTATACCCATTAACTTGGGGGTTTAGACAAAGATTTAAGTAAAACATGAGGTTATGAATTAACTACAAGAATGGTTGGAGCTATGAATTAATTAGAATAAAACTAGGGGGTTTATAATTATTTACATTAATTTCTATTAACATTTTAAATTGTTGTCTGATTTTAAATGTCTGATGCATTTTGAAGTTTTTAGAGACAAATTAAATTGACATAAGGGGCCAAAGTTAATTGGCAAAATTGAAAAATTACTCTTGGAAATAATTTTTGCTTTTACACAGGGTCCAAAGTTAAGCAGTACCCCACATTAAGACTTGTCCTTTTATTGACGAATTGACTCAATTGAGATAGATGGGAGTGTATTTGTCCATATTTGGCAAGTGGTATACCTAACCATATATAATTGTTAGGTTAGCTAGGTTAGGGATCGATGAAAAAAAGGGAAATAAGGATTAGATTTATGTGTCTTCACTCTCCGCTCAGTAGGTGAATACAGCTTGTGGTCAAGTTATGTGATCCTATTTTCTTGTTTAAGCAATGACTGGATGTACTTTATCTTGTGTACACCTTCCTTAATCCTACTTGCATGTGGAAGGGATGAACTAAAGAATTTGCATCACTATCTTTACCTTAATGTTTTGACAGTATAATCAATTCCTTATAACCTTAATATCACCATGAAATTATTAAATAACAAAAACAAAGACGGTTGGGTTTATTTGTTTATCAGTACTCGTTATTAGAAGGGAAAAAATTTGGGGCCTCAGTGCTTGTGCCTTAATTTGTGCTTTAATCCTATGTTATAAAATTATTAGTATATATATATCACTATTTAATTTTTTGGTGATTATACACATCATTCTTTATTTTCAATATTAAAATAAAATTATTTTTATTGAAACACTATCTTACGTAGCCATCACAAATCCAATAGTAGCTAGTAATTTTTACTTTTTAAAAAATTTTATATTATCAATTCAATTTATTATCTATAATTATTTAATTACTCAATACAATTAAATTATTTTTTGAATAAAATGAATTGTTGTACGTTCATCTCTAGACTCCAATCTACTCAATACAATTTATTTTTTGATTGCTTTTCAACTAAGTTCTTATTAAACCTGTAGTTTTATTTGTAATTCTAGGAATAAATCAATTTAAGCTTATGTCCAACTAAACTAAGAGCCAGTTTGGTATTGTTTTGAGAAAAAACAGCTGTGAAGTAAAGTTAACTGTAAAATAAAACAGTTGAGTGTTTGGTAAACTATGTTTTCAAAAGTGCTGTGAATGTAAAAAACAATATCAAAGTGTTTGGTAAATGTTAATGTAAAAGTGTTGTGACTGTGTATAATTACTAAAATGTACATGATGCTGAAAGTGTATTTCACTTATTTGTTTGGTAAAACTAAAATGTTTTTTTACTTATTTTTTAAATTTGTGACTACAAATTTTTATTAGCATTAATTTTTTTAAGAACAACATTATTAAATAAGTATTCCTATTATTTTTTTAAGTATATTATAGTTTTAATCGTACAAATAAAATATCATAATTAATTATCACAATATAAAATATAACTAACAATGGACATATTTTTTAATTTAAAATAAACAAATAAAAATTATAGAAATCAATAAGGGTAGTATGGGTAAAATAAAATATTCATTGTTGTTGTGATTCACTGCAGTTTTCAAAAGCATCTAGAAACTTGCTTTCTTTTTTTACTGTGGGGAGTTGAGAATTGTGGGGGAAAGCAGTTTTTTATTTTTTTACCAAACACCAAAACTGTTGTAGGTGATTGAGAATTGTCATCCACAGCAGCTTTTGGGTACTCTACCGCAATCTCAAACGGGGCCTAACAACTAGTAAAAGTGAAAACATAAAAATACACTTTGATTTCATAGATATTAGGTGAATTAAGGTTGAACTTAAATACATTGATATTTGGATGACCTTGGCTCATTTACACCTAGGGGTGTGTTTCGGACGGATCGGATCGGAAATTGGGTATTCCAATTCCAATTCAAAAAAATTTTATTCCAATTTTCATTCCAAAAAATTGAAATTTCAACATCTGATTCCAATCACTACAAGAAAAAACACTTGTCGATGAACTGATTTTGTCGCCCAAAGTCCAATTTCGTCGCCCAAGATTTTGAGTGACGAAATCAGTTTGTCAAGATTTTGGTCGCCCAAACCATGATGCCCAAGACTTTGGGCGACGAACGTATCATTTTTGTCGCCCAAGGCTACCTAGGGAGACGAACCAAATTCGTCTCCCAAAACGATCAACTTTGGGGGACGAAATAAGGCTTTTTATCTTTTATTTTTTAAAATAATTTGGGCGATGAAAATTGTAGTTCCTCGCCCAAAGGGACCTTGGGAGACGAACTTAATTCGTCGCCTAAGGTTTTTTTTTTTTTTTAATTTACTTTAAAAAAAATTAAAACTTTTTTTTTATCCCAAAAACTATATAACAAAAATGTATTAATACATTTTTATATTCACAAAATTTATAAACAGCAAGATGTATTAATAAATTTATAAATAAATGTATTATACAAAGAAACAAAATAAATAAATAAATTTATACAACCGCTTTGACCAATGAGCGAGGTCGGTCCAATATTAACATCTTTGTTTGCTTAAAGTTCGTGTAGTACACATGTCATAATCATCTTCTCCATATGGAGAGGGATGTCATTGTTATATAATCACGATGTTATCTCTGGACCTCTCTGCCTCTCCATTTTCATCAACTTTCTTTGCTCCTTTGATCTTGTAGTTTCCAACTGCATATATGTCTTTGTAGAACAAGTAGGTTTAATTCATTAAATATCCTGATACATATATATATATGTGTGTGTGTGTGTGTGTGTATAACTATAAAAGTAGTTTCAACCCCAATACTAAGATCGATCTTATAGTCTAAACCATCAAACAAAAGATTATCAAAATCAGGAAGGGTCGTTCCAAGATATTGACCACGCATCACAACCAATAAAGTTTTATGCATTTGATTCATTCACCACTATAAAACACTTAAACTATAACCAATGCACAAAACAATGATCATATTGGGGAAAAGTTCCAACTTTCTAGAATCGACCTATCATCTTGTTACACCAAATGAAGCTAAAAACAATTAATCTCTGAGCATTCAAAGAATGCATGATCATACTTTATGGTGAATAATACAAGATGAAATTTTATGGAAAAAGTTTTCACAGTTGGCCTATTGAATAGATCCAGTGATCATTAGCAAGTAAATGATTTGTATTAACAAACAAAGAAGATATGACTATAAAAAAGTATGCAGTATGACTATAAAGTTTTTTACAGCTTTATAGCCAATTGTAAAAATTGCCTAAACAGAAGCAAAGTATGCAGTACTTTAGACATTTACATATACAAGTTCACCAACCAATATCTTTAAAAAAATAAAGGAAAATAAGATACTGGTCAAAGATTATACATTGTTTAGCAACTCGAGGATCTCCAACTAGGCTTCAAACTCAGTAACAGAATCAATTGTATTTGCTGCAATAAGAGAAGCACAATTTAGATTTTAGATCAAAAGATAGCAAAATAAACCACATACAAAGTTAAATAATCAAACTAAATAAACCAAAGATGTAAGAGAACATCATAAAGTTAGCAAAAACACCACATACAAAGTGACAACTGAGAGAGAAAGAAAACCATAAATAAAAATATATAAATAAAAAAAATAGAAAAACCGACAATTTAAAAAAAAAATTAGAAAACCCACAATCGAGTGGGTTTGCTGCAGGTGGGTTCCGGTGGGGTTGCTGGTCGGGGTAGGGGTTGCTGATGGGGAAAGGTTGCTGGTGGGGAATCAAGGGAGGCGGAAGGGAGAGGGGAGAGAGAAAGAAGAGGTCGAGGAAGGTTTCGATAGGGGTGGGGATTGGTTTCGTGGAGAGAGAAAGAGGAGGGAGTGGGGATGGGTTTCTGGGAGAGAGAAATAGGAGGAGCTGGGTTGGGTTTCGATGGGTCGGGTGGGTTTCGGTAGGGAGGGCGGCAATCACGGAGGGAGATGGGTGGTCGAGAAGGGAGATGGGTGATTAGGTCTAGGTTGAAGCAGGGGAGAGGAAGAAGACATAGCAGGGGATAGAAGGAAAAAAATAAATAAAGAAGAAGAAAAGCATATCTAAAGAAGAAGACATTTCGTCGCCTATACTCTCTTTGGGCAACAAAATTAGCTTCCTCGCCTGAGTGTGTGAAATTTTTTGCGCGAATTAACCCCGCCAATTTTTTGAGTAAAATTCGTGCAAAAAAAATGAACTGGACTTTGGGCAAGGAATCTATATATTCTTCGCCCAACTATAGATTCCTTGCCCAAAGTATGACCTTAATATCATTTTTTGCAAATTTATAATTTTTATTTAGTATTTAAAAAATCAATAATGCTAGTTGTCCCACATTTTTTCTCCCACATTTGTATCTCACCTAATGTGTTATTACTTTACTGGAATGGTATTTCCTTTTCTTTTTTAGGTTTTATTTTTTAATTTTTAGTGTCCAATGTATAAATGTCATGTAAGATGGTATGAAATTGTAGTATAAAAATGTGATAAGTGTAGCATTACTATTAAAAAATATATATAATAAATCATTATAATAAGATTGTATACTTAATTATATACAATAGGATTCTAAATTTTAACTTAATTAATTACTAAATTATATTTATAATTTTAAATATTACAAATATAAAAAAATTTCATCGTTATCTAACTTCTACATCTCCGATTAAGCTAATTTTTTGCATGTATGATCTTTGAGTATAGAACTAAAATTAACGTTTCAGATCATTGAAAACACATCCAGATGTGATCATCTACATATAAATGAAACGGTTTCAACAATTGAAGAGTATAGTTTTATCAATTCTTTCATTGAAACTTTGTCATTTCAATAATTGTGAAGAACGATCAGAGCCGTTCATTTTCTATGTTCATACTCAAAGATCATTTCTGCAAAAAATCAGCCAAATCGGAATTCAACTAGTCGTTGAATTATCATTATAAAACCCATGATTGTTCTTTAATTTGACCACCGTTACCTAATTTCTACATCTTCAATTGAGATAAATTTTTGCAGGGATGATTTTTGAGTATGGAACTCAAAAATGAATGGTTCTGATCGTTGTTAACAAGATCAAGATATGCCCATCTACATATAAATGAACGGTTTCAATACTTAATGAGTATAATTCTATTAATTCTTTCGTTGAAACCTTGTCGTTTCAATAATTGTTAAGACCACAATGTGATTTCAACGATCAGAGCCGTTCATTTTCTATGTTCATACTCAAAAATCATCCTTGCAAAAAATCAACCAAATCGAAATTCAGCTAGTTGTTTAATTATCATTATTAAACCCACGATCGTTCATTAATTTAAGCACCATTACCTAACTTCTAAATCTTCAATTCAGCTAAATTTTTATAAGGATGATCATTGAGTAGAGAACTAAAAAATGAACGGTTCAGATCGTTGAAAATACGAACGCATCGTATTCTTATACCTAAATATAAATGCACATAAAAAATGAACTGGACTTTGGGCGAGAAATCTAAATTCGTCTCCCAAAGTGACTTTGGGCAAGGAATATATAAATTCGTCTCCTAAAGTAACATTGGGCGATGAATATATGGATTCGTCTCCCAAAGTGACTTTGGGCGATGAATATATGAATTCGTCGCCCAAAATCACTTTAAGCAAGGAATAATTTCGTCGCCCAAAGTATGGCCCTAATTAATACCATATTTTGCAAATTTATAATTTATTTTTAGTATTTAAATATATATACATATACATAATAAATTATTATAATAAAATTGTATACTTAACAATATACAATAAGATTCTAAATTTTAACTTAATTACTAAATATATACAAATATAAAATAATTTCACCGTTACCTAACTTCTACATCTTCAATTAAGCTAAATTTTTGTAGGGATGATCTTTGAGTAGGGAACTAAAAAATGAATGGTTCAGATCGTTGGAAACACGATCAATATATGCCCATCTACATATAAATGAACAGTTTTAACACTTGAAGAATATAATTCTATTAACTCTTTCATTGAAATTTTGTCGTTTCAATAATTGTGAAGACCACAACGTGATTTCAACAATTAGAGCCATTCATTTTCTATTTTTATACTCAATGATTATCTCTACAAAAAATTAGCTAAATCGGAATTCAATTAGCCATTGAATTATCATTAGAAAACTCACGATCATTTATCAGTTCGACCACCGTTATCTAACTTATACATCTTCGATTTCGCTAAATTTTTGCAGGGATAATCTTTGAGTAGAGAACTAAAAAATGAATGGTTCAGATCGTTGAAAACACGATCAGATAGTATTCTTATACCTAAATATAAATGAACATAAAAAATGAACTAAACTTTGGGCGAGGAATCAATAAGTCACTTCAGGCGAGGAATAATTTTGTCGCCCAAAGTCACTTTGGGCGACGAATATGTTGTTCGTCGCCTAAAGTGACTTCGGGCGAGGAATCTGCACATTCGTCGCCCAAAGTATGGTACAAAAGCATTTTGGTGCGTAATTTTAGGCGACGAACACCATATTTGTCGCCCAAAAGTGCTTTAGGCGATGAACACCATATTCGTCGCCCAAACCTTTATTGGTTTAAGCAACTAATGTTAGAATTCGTCGCCCAAAACCTCTTTGGGCGACAAATTTGAGTTCGTCTCCCAAAGTTTCGTCGCCCAAATATCTTTTTCTTGTAGTGAATTTGGAATTTTTTTATTTCTCGAAATTTTAGGATTTTTTCAGAATATCACATTTCGGAACTTTCGGATAAAAATTCAAAATTTTCACATTACTCCTTTTTTTTTTTTAGTATAATAGCTCATATCTAATATTTAGATGAGGGGATTAATCTTTGGACCTCATCCAACATGGTGAGAATAAATATCACTACTAGATACATACACACACATGATATATATATCATGTTTGAAATTTTAAATATAATAAACTCAAATATTTAGTAATTACATGTACAAAAAATGCGAGTGTTTTTGTTAGTATTTATGCTATTATGATACACATATATTTATACTATACATATGTTTATATTAAGGGAGGTGATTTTCGCACTCCTCTTTTCTCCATTCGCACTCCTTCTTATTTTTTTAAATGTTTGTATATATTTTTATTATTTATTTTCCACATATACCCTTCAGCTTTTAATTATAGAATGTCACATATGCAACATTAAATCCTATACATTTAATTTTTTTAAATTGTCATAATAATATATCTATTTTTATAACTCTCATTTAAAAAGGAAGAAAAACTTATGTAATTCTCTACACTTTTGTTCGTCTTCTTGATATATAGTACATTTAGCTCTATTTTCTTATTAAGCTATCATGTGACATTTATTTATTTTTTTAAATCAAATATGCTACAAATTAGTAGTGGTTTCTATGAGAACGTACATTTTTCTTGGTAGTGTCAAAAGACCCAAAAATGAGGGAGTAGACTAATTGAAAATCCCAATTAATTTCATAACACAAAACCCACCATCAAAAGAAGAAGAAGATACATAAATCATGATCCTCATGAAGAAAAAAAAAATGACAGACTAAACATTTTTCTAATTAAAGTATAGAATGATGATTGAAAGCACGAACAAAACTGGTTCACAAAAGGAAAAAAAAATATGGCTCAAAAGGCAAAGAGATGCAATATAAAGAAATACAACAAGGGGGAGAGAAAATTACTTTTTTTATTTTTAAATAACGATGAGAGAATTTAGGAAAAAATAATCATTATTGAAAAATAATTAAAATAAAAATTCAACAACCATAAAAGGTAGATTTGAAAAAATATATAATAAAAATATACAAAATACATTAAAAAATGAGATGGAGTGCAAACAGAGAGAAGATGAGTGTGAAAATCACCTCCCTATATTAATAGTATTAGTTATTTTATATATATATGTATGTGTATGTTTGAAACAAATAACAACTTAATGAAACATATAGTAGAAAACTAAATAAATGATATAATATTAATATAAATATGGAATAAATTGGCATAATTTTGAAATATCGAATTGAAATACCTTTGAAAAATTTTGAAATTTTTCGGATTGAATTGGAATTTACAAAAATATTTCATTTCCAATCTTTTTTTTTTTTTTCAGAATTCGACATTTTTGGATTTTGAATTTGATTCGGACGTTCTAAAATTGGAAATTTTCATATTAGAATTAGTCGGATTCAGATTTTCCAATCCAAATCACACCCATAAATTACACCTTACCATAAGTAGCCACATCATGATTGATGTCAGACACCATCAAAATTCATTCCAATTTCAATACCATGAGTTGAACCCGCGAGAGAATATATAGGATAGGGTTGGGCCTAATAGGCCAATACTAGCTTTATTGGACCATTTCCTTTACTTTAAAGACTACATTAACTTTCACTTGCTTTATAGGACCCTTTAATTGGTCCGCGCAACCAACTGTAGGACTTTTATTTGGTTCATAATTTGAGTCTAACTAGCACAGCCTTTCATTGGATTCTTTACTTTAGTCCAACTAGTTGTTGAAGTTGTAAGTGGGTTCTTTATTTTGGTCCAACTAAACTTAGCTACGGCCAGTTGAGCCCATTCACCTATGAATAAAAGCTACTCACATCCATTTGAACAATTCTTCTTGACAATCCATCTTCCACTAATTTGAGTCATCACTCCAAATTCTTTTTACAAAATTATTCATCTTAATTTGTTCTATGAAGCAAACAACCTTACTCATGGTCTACGTTGTTGACCTCCATTGCACTCAGGAGAGGCACATAGGGTCTCCCCAAGTGGGAGAGCCTACGTCATAATTTATATATTGCACCGGGGGCTTGCTTTCGCACAGCCCCTGGCACCCTGGCCTTGGAAAAAAAAAAAAAATTTAATATTTTATTCTTGAAATGTTATCGGTATTAATGGAAGTGTTCTTTTGACATACTATAAATCTGGAGCATAGATTAAATTGACTTTTAATTGGATATTGTCTAAATTCCGTTTAACATAAGATGTTTAGGAAAGCAACAAAATTTGCTAAATGTTAATTTGTCACTTCCTAAATTTTGGTGCTAAATATAGCAACAAACTTTAGCATAGCAATCTCTTGAATCAAGACAAGTGACCTGGTCAGAATAAAGTGGAGAAAAATTGGAGAAAAATGTTGTGAGTGGAATCCATGTGGTGGCTTCTTATTAGGATGTTTTATCTATAACTTTTGTGTCATCGGAACAAACCCACAAAATTATAGCTAAAGCTAAAATATTGTACTAAATGTAGCATTTAGCAATTTAGCATAGCATAAATCATTGTACATCCTCTTGTTAAAGTAAAAATTTGGGGTTGTAAGAGCATGTGCATTGGTTAGCTATAAGCAATAATTAAAGCTAAAATTTAGCTAAACATCATAAAAATCCACTACATTAGTTAGCATTTAGCTAAGCTAAAATTGCAAACTTAGCTAAATGCTAACCAATGTAGTGGATTTTTATGACTTTTAGCTACATTTGTTTAGCTAAAAATTTAGCTATTGCAAGCTCAAAAGTTAAGAAAATGCTGGATCTCATGTGCATAAGTGTTGTCGATAAGAAAGAGAAACTGAGAATGTGACACAAGCTGATTGGAGAATGTCATGCGGCTGGTTCCATACTAAGCTTCGTTATTGCAGCTGGGTGGAGGAGGCAGCCAATTAATGGCTAAAAGCTAAAAGCATTTACCAATGTACATGTTTGTAATTTTAACTAAAATCTATAGCTAAATATTGCTTTTAACTATAGCTAAAGCTATAACTAAAACCAATGCGCATACTCTAATAAAACATGATCTTAAGTTGTAAATATTGAATAATGCAATCAAGCCCAGGTTCAATAAGCATTACCTATCAATTCGCAGCAAAGTTTCTGGCTAATATTTCTGCACAATGAGATGATTTAAATAGTGTGCTATAAGCTTTATGGGGCTATATTATTTCTTTTTCTTCCATTATGTTCTTGATTATGACTATAACTATCTAGTCTAAAAATGAAAAAATAAAAAACGGGTTTGAATTGAAGTATAGATACATACATTTTAATGAATTTCAATTTGTTTAATTTTAATAATGACCATTGAATAAAAACCTGAAAGTAGACAGTCCTCACAATGTAGAATACATCCCCACAAATTATTCCTTTATTAATAAACTTATCTAAAAGATCTCTTAATATAAGTTCCTCTCTATATAATATATTATATGTATGTTTGTCAAACACCACCTGCATACAAAGGTGTGAGGAACTGTATGCTAACGATTGTGTGTTAGCTAGCAAAACTAAAACTCTTGGAATTGAAGGGAAGCGTGTGGACCACCATTAATTATTCACCCATCATCCATTCTCAACTCGATCATCACCAACTGAGCAAATTAATGAGCATGAACAATTAATTACTTGGAATATATAATATTAATTGCATGCATATTTTATTGAAATTGAGGTTGGCCATTACCAAAATGGGCCAACAAGGATATCGTTCTATATATATATATATATAGTCAGTGCACTCACTTCCTCTGATTGTCCAATTAGCCCAAATGATAATCTTTTAATTAATTAGCTAATTAATAGTCAACTTTCATGTATACTTAAACATTTCATTTCGAGGAAACCTATGTTTCTAATTAACCAATGGCAGCAAAACACACCTTGCTGCATTCTCTATCACTCACCCACCATTGTTAACTAAATAGGGTGGTAGATTGGATAGTTGTCAAGCATAGTTGTCCAAATGACATTGTGGTAGATTGGAGGCAGATGATATAATTAATAATGTATTAATTATAATTAAAGTAAATTACTTTAAATTTCATTTTACAGCCCTTCATGATAAACAAACTCACCTAAAAATTTGCAATGATAAGTAGGTTCACTTTGTACAAGAAAGCTCATGTTATGCATGTATATATGTTCCATATTTTTTGCGTCAAGACTAGAGCTCAGTGGGGTTTTTTTTTTTTTTTTAACTGGACAAATTGTCATTGTCGCACAGTGGCAATCACTGTGCGATAATGGTAGTTAATAATACTATAATATGAGTTTTTTTACAATTTAAATAGTTATTGTTACACAGTAACAATTACCGAGCGCTCGGTTAAAGTGCACACTGAGTGCTCAGCTCATGAGAGTAGACCGGCCAGTCACCGTATTTTTGTAGGTGGGCCTGCCGATCATGGGTTTTTTTGTTTTGGACTTAAAAAAAAAAAAAAAACCCTTTAAAATTATTGTTCATTACATAATTATCTTTTCTTAGAAGAATTAGATAATTAATTAGTGGGTCTTCTTTTAGGGTTTAATTAACTAATGACAGAGAAGGCTTTCCATCAGGATAAGTTATATTTATATGTTTATATGTGAGTTCTCATTTTCATGCACTCACCACTTATCAATATTATATAGATAAGTAAATTAGCAAAAAGTTACAAAAAATTACAAGTTTCACTTATAAACCCATATAAAAGATCTATTTATTTTTAATTAAGCCACAAGAAGCTAGTGACTTAAAACTAAATTTTTTTCCTAACGCTGTATGTAACCTTCACAGAGTTACACTTTATTTTGTTATGATGCAGTACGTAAAGAGTTATACTTTTTTTTGTTATGATGCATAATGTAATTCTTGTAAAGTTACACTTTATAATTTCGTAGAATTACACTTTGTTAAATAATATATATAGTATTGTTTTAAGATTTAAGCATTTAGAATTTAGATTGTATTACTTCATATTTAGGATTTTAGAGCTTTAGCCCTAAATTCTAAATACTATACTATAAATCCTAAACTTTCAAAAAAAATTAAACTAAAATTTGGATATGCTTGAGGTATTCTTGATCGAGTTTGAATAGTATTGAATGCTCCACACTTGATTTTTTTTTTTTAATTGTGGCTTAAAAATAAATAAATTAGAAATTTGGTTTTATGACTAAAAAAAATTGTATGATGTGACTAGTTAATAAAGGACTCTATATTGATTCGTCATCAATAATAATATATATATGCATTACGTGATTTAATTAAGAGAATTAATTAGTGTAAATTAATATATATGATTCAAATACATGTTAGACCACACTCTGACACCACGTAATTAATAATTTCTAGCTGATAATGAATAAGCTATTAAGCTTGGTAGGATTTTTAAAGCTTGAAGTACTTGAAGATTAAATTGAATATCTAACATGACCAATCAATCTGTGTGCTTGTTCTGTCATGCATGGCCTAAGAAAGGTACGCACATTGATCGAATTCAGTAACAAAATTCAGACTAAACAGCTTAGAAAACTTGAATATGACTTAAAACATCAAGGTTCTTTAGGAACCAACCCCCCAATTAAGTAATGATAGGTCAGTTTTTTTTTTTTTTTTGTTAAATCAAGATGCATGTCAGGAAAGGGTAGGTCATGTTTAGTTTGTTCAGATTCGGATCTTCTACTTGTTATTGTTCTCCTTGTTTTCGCTTGACTTTCAGTCATAACTATGTATTTATTATCCATTAATAGAAAACAAATCATGAAATATATTATTCTGATTAAATCAAATAAAAAAAAAAGATAAATAGATAATTAATTTAAATCTATTTTGTTCATACATAACTTGATTCATTTCACCTAACAGTGTCACTTCAAAGAAGACTGCCGGCCACCACCAATGATCGAATTAATGTCACCATTCCTATTATTTGAAATGATTAAAAAAAAAACAGGAATTATTTGTATACATATATGTGTATATGATTTCATTAATTGGATTTAGAAAAGGGCAAATATATAGAGGAATGTTTTTTTTATTATTATATATATAGTTTGACAACATAAGAGACTTAATTATGTTGTTAGATTTTAAATTAGACTACACTTTCAATCAAGAGTCTATATAATTAATAATCCAGATTTACATTCTTTTAACATAAATACTTTTATGTATTCAATTGCGATATAGAGAGAGTTTCAAATAAGAATGTTCTCATTTTAAGGAAAATATGAACATCTACCAACCATCCAACAATGAGTTCAATTATTGAAACGATACATTTTTTAATTCCCTTCTTAAAGATTATGTTTGTAAAAATTAGCCAAGTTAGTAATTATTTAGTTATTTGAACTATGTTGATAAATATTACAGTCAATCACATAAAATTAAAATAATTTGGATAGTAATAAAATGAATAATCAGTTTTTGGTTTGGTTAAATTAAATGATATTTGAAGAATGTATAAATGATTTCGATCATTAAATTATAAGCACAAAATAAAATATTTTTATTTTTCTTAAATAGGATATCTTTACGTAGAACTTCCTCGTAGTATGAGAATATTTTCATATATAATCTGTTTTTGCCAAACAAACAGTGATAATGCCATTGAATCACATTAAAAAAAAAAGCCCATCATTTGTGACACTTATTTATGCATGTCCGATATATGTCAAGAACTATATATGTAGAGAATGTCGTTGGTCCCATTATTCCATGGCATGCGCATGCATGTGCATGGCTCGAGAGCCAGAAAGGTTTGTGATATTTGAATTTGTGTAGTAATAGTGGTCAAAGAAAAAGACTAGTCTTCATTTGTCCATTAATCATAATGGTTCTAACTTCTAAGAGGAACAAGAGATCTTCCCTTTCTCTAGATTGATAGTGAAAGCAGCCACAAAATGCAGGAACAAAAGACACGTTTCATTATATATGTAGTCACCTCAACTTCACAGTAGGAAAGCTTTGTTGTATATAGATATCTAATAGTAATACCAAAGTGAATTGAAATATTGTTTTGACCGATCATAAATCATGTATTACAAATTAAGAGTTCCCTCATCTTGCGTATAGCTCAATAGTAAGACTTTAAATACATCGTAATCTTTAATTTTTTTCTAATTAAACCAACTTAAATTAAAAATTAAATCTACAAAATATGATCACTTTATTACAATATATTTCTATCTTATAATAAATTATGAGATCGAATCAGAAACAAACATTTGGACTCCAAATAATACAATTACAGCATGTATTTGGAATCCGAATCTTTCATTCTGATCCAATTTCAAGTTATATATCTTCCATCGATGATTATCGCTTTCTTTTCATTTAAACTCCCAAAATATCTTTCAGTCATGGGTATGATATTTCTAAAAAGATGAACAACTTTCTGTGGTGGACTTGACAAATATTGGTAGAAAATGATTAGAGAAGAATAGTGGAGCACCGACACGTGCCGATTGTCACCGACCCTTGTAGGACACCGTTATATGTTTGTTGACTTGGGGAACGACAAACGGGACCTGACAATTTTATTTTCTAATGCTTCCACCGAAAGTGAGCGCCAAACGTGGATCACTTGTAGTAACTCTTACCACTGCCTCATGTAATGTAATTATTAGGGGTAGGCATGAAGACAGAAAATATGGAAATCATCCCGTCTGGTGCTATTCCGTATTATTTTATCTCATTTTATTTTTTTGTTTTTAATTTCGTACCGATCTCGTATTGTATCGATCTTAAACGAAATGAGATCGATCTTAAAGATTCAATACCGGAATAGTCTCGTCTCGTACCGATTAATTAAACATTAATTTATTTAATTTAATGGGCCCAAATATCACCAAACCCATTTTATTTTTTAACTTTCACCCAAAACCCAACCCACACCCGTGAGGTCCAAATGGCCTAAAATCCTAAATGCCTAATCCACTAAATCAAACTGAAAATCAATATTGCCCACCCCTAAAATCAGTAATCCCAATTTCTCAATTCTGAATTTCAATCGAACTAATTCAAAGTTCAGACTTCAGACTCCCTCCCAGCGACTGCCGACCACTTTCCCAACGACCACTCTCCTAACTGACCACTCTCCCAGTGGCCACTCTCCCTCGCATCCCAACCCTCTCCCAACGGCCAGTCGTTGATGTCTCTCGCCGTCTCTCGTCGTCGTCGCGGTCGCACCAACTTCTCTGGCCATCGCACCACCTTCTGTCGTCGTCGCACCAGCCTCTCTCCCCCTCGCATTGCACCACTGCGCTAGCACATTCGCACTGGCCTGACAGCCTTTCTCCCCCTCGCATCGCACCACTGCACGTCGTCGTCGCACCAGCTTCTCTGGCCATCGCACCAGGCACCAGCTTCTGTCGCCGTCGCACCAGCTTTTCTCCCCCTCCCATCGCACCACTGCACAGTCTGCACGTCTGCACCAGCCTCTCTCGACATGTTATGGTAAGTGATTGAGTTTGTAATTAAGCATTTGGTTTCTACTGGTTTCTAGATTTTTAGATTTGTTAATTGAACATTCTGGGTTAGATATTTATAAGTTAGATTTGTTATTTGGTTTTTGAATTTTGAATTTTTTGATTTGTTGATTGAGTATTCTGGGTTAGAATGTTAGATACTTAGATTTGTTATAATTTATTTGTTCTGTTAGCTGAAATGTGTTATGGGTTGTTATAATCTTGAATAAAAATTGAATAATTATTTTTTATTATTTTTTTGTTTAGGATCGGGATGGTACCGAACCCGTACCGAACCACTTTGATACGGGACGAGATAGTACCATAATCCCAAAACCTCCATCCCATCCCGTACCGATTCCGAACTCAAATCATGAGATGAGAATGGGATGAGGTAAGTCCCGTCCCCCCCCCCCGGTCCCGTGCCCACCCCTAGTAATTATGTTTCAACCTAGACAAGTATTTTTCCATTTCATTTTTTCTTTTCGTAAATGTATTTATTTAATTATTTTATATATATATATTACATAATTGATAAATAAGTTCAAATAAGATTGATCACTTGTTAAAAATCTAATTCTGCAAATATCAGGACACCTCTATCTTGTTTTCAAGTAATCCTATTAATTTTTTATTATTGTTTTCAAGAAATAATAGTACCTACCATTAATATTGTTTATCAGTAACATCTAGTAATTATATCAAATTTATAGCTAGTTGTATAATAGAGGAATATTATTACATTAATGCATCTAAAAATAATAGTTATTGTTCTCACTAATATTATGTCACTAACTAACAATTATACGATGGTCTCAATGCTCAAATCCGTAACTAGCCGGAAAAGAATTAAAATGTGGGTATTTTTTATCCATGTAGAGTTTGCAAAGACAATTTTTTAACATTACTTATTATATATTTGGATAAAAAATTGATGCTAACTACCTCATGCCCATACGCAATTGTAAGATTGGGTCCTAGAATTTTGGAGGTATTGTGAAAAAGATAAATGTTGAGTTATTTTTTATAAAAAATAAAAGAAAAAATGAAAAAACAAATAAATAAAAAATAAAAAAAAAATCATGTAATTCGACAAGAAATCCGTCATCTAAACAAATAAAAAAACAATCATTCTCCACAAAACTGTATCCCTTTTTATTGAAAAAGAGGGAAAAGAAGTTGTTAATAAAATAGAGGCTGGACTTGTGCAATGTAAAGAGAGTAGCTAGACCCATTTTTCTGGAACATGAAGAAAATCAAATAAGAGTAGTGGTTATTGACCTACAACCCACCAACTGCTATATTTTAACCAAATAGCATGTCAACGTATATATATTACTTTACTAATTATAGTTATAGGCTTTTACCATTATATAATTTGGTCAGTGAAAATAAAGTTAAATGAGAGAAATCATATATAAAGTAGTTTACGGTTTACTTAGTAATTATTTGGATGAATTTGGGTTGAGTGCATAAACATTCATTATAAGCGTTAGAATGCTATATATAATAAGTATTCCTTTATGTTTTTCTAGTCAAATTAGGATTTAATTTTCCATGTTTTGGAAGTCTTTTCTTGCAAGTAAAGACTTTCC
The DNA here is from genome assembly GCA_003254865.1 of Dryas drummondii. Lineage (NCBI taxonomy): Eukaryota > Viridiplantae > Streptophyta > Magnoliopsida > Rosales > Rosaceae > Dryas > Dryas drummondii. Next base: position 77,243 of record QANW01007699.1, on the reverse strand, counting down.
TTTTAATTGCTTACGTAGTTAATTAAGATTTTACTTTTCTTGGGTTTTAAGATTTTTTGGGTATTTAGATTTAATGTTCTCTATATAAACCTAAGTTTAAAGATGTAATAGTTGGTTTTTGGATTATTATTAATGAAAATATGAGAGAGAACTTCACCTCTTTTCTTATTGTTTTGATAGATTAAAGATTTATCAGTTTTAACTGGCTATTCTCATTCTAAAGAATCAAAAGACCTAAGGAAAATCTTGTCTTGTGAATCCTATCAGTCAATCCCACTACGCGCTGTATCATACAACTTACTTCATTTGTTGATTTTTCACTGTTTTTATTATGGTTTAAGTTTTAGGCTTTAGCTTTACTTCGTAGGCTACATGGGTTCTGCCCTCAAGTCTAAATTTGAAGCCTTAAACCATTTATGAACCATAAAGTTTTTTGAACTTAATATAGTCACAATTACGATGGCATGACAGTCACTCTAATATACCAAAACACTGTTTCGTAGAGATGTCGAGAGATCGTGAGTTGCAGATTGATAATCTAAAAAGTTTTTCTCCAGGTTAATACCCAAACTAAAAAAAATGGTCATGTACTATTTTTGCAGAAAAACCTTTGAGATTTGATATTTAATCTATATTCCTATATCCTTTAAACTTGAAAAACTTCAAATAAAAAACAAAAGTATCATCAAAGGTACCCTCAATTTTATAATTATTAAGTAAATGATAAATAAGTTCATTCTACACTCTCTAATGTTAAATCAACTACTTAATATTTGAAAACTAAAAAGGTTATCCCTTTATTTTAAAAATAAAAAATAAAGAAGCCCACGTTATAATGCGGAGGCGCTAATTCTACAATGTCGCTTGCTTATCATGATCTTTTATTTTATTTTATTTTTTTGTACTTACAGCGATTGTCACTGCCTAAAGTAACAACCACTGTCAAACGATGACATCCATTATTGTTGTTGAAATTATGGTGGATATGACTTCATAAGTTTGAATTTTTTTTTTAATGTTGGTTTATATAATTGTTATTGCCTCAATTGTTATCCTCTCTCTCTTTCTCTTTCTCTGTTTTCGCACTCCCCTTGTTGGATGTGAAGGAGGTTGCCAACCTCCAGATTGGAGGTGAGTGACCACCGATCTAGAACCTTTATGTTCGACAGGGGAAGTGCGAAGAGAGAGGCGGAAGGAAAGAGAAATAGGGAGGGAAGGAGAAAGAGGGACATGAGGTGATTTGTCAGCGATGTGGATCCAGCCGCTAACGACAAAAATGGCATTGGGGTAGAAGGAGGCCAGTTCTTACTGGGATCCGATATGGGGTTCAACTTTTTTCCTTTTTTAATTTTATTTGGATATTCTCATTTTTATTTATTGGAAGCATTTTCAAAATATGTGAGGGTGTATAGTGAGAGCTTGTTTAAAAATTAGGCTTATTTACACAAATGGTTCTTGAAAGTAATTTTTATTTTTACTTTGCCTCTTTAAAGTTTAATCTTCTCACTTTATCTCTCAAACTTTACAAACTTTTTTAATAAGTCATATTTCATCAAGTCTATTAATAACTTCGTCAAAAAAGCTGACGTGTTGTCCATCCACATAAGCGACATGTCGGATTTTTTAACGGAGCTATTGATGAACTTGACGGAATATAAGGTTTGTAAAATTTGAGAACAAAGTGAGAAGATTAAAATTTTAAAAAATAAAGTGAGAATAAAAGATACTTTCAACTTTCAAGGATATTTACGTGAATGAGCCAAAAAATTAATAAATAATGAGTAAGGGGTGTGATATAGAAACAAAAGGGTTTGTCCATAACCGCCAATGTCATCTTAATATTTTACTCAAAGTGAAACCAAGTGCCGTGAAATTATCATGGGCTTCAAATGTAGTCACATTCCCCCACCACCAATACCTACGCGCCACGCAATCGTACGGATACAACCCATCCGTAGCTTATACCATTACCATTTACCGGCGCCCTCAGATTTTTGCCCCGGTGCACAAAGCAAGAAAGAGAAGGAAGTAAAGGAACAGATAAAAACAAAGACGGAGACAAATGCACAGACCAAAACCCAAAATAAATATAAATAAATATTAAAAAACTAGAGAAAAACAGATGTGGGTTGGTTAGTGGGAGTTGAGTTGCAGAGAGAAATTAGAGTGAAAGCAAAGACAGAAAGACCAAGCCGTGTGGGGCCCAAACAAAGCCAACCAATCCCGAGACTTCTACATATTCTATCTCTCTCTCGATCTCTCTCTCCTCAAAAAGTCTCATTCAAAAATCTTTATCTCCCCTCTTATAAAACCCCCCTCTGCTCTTCTCTCTCGCAAAGATACTTACTCTCTCTTCTTGCTTTGCTCAATTTGCTCTCTGCCACCCAACTTTTTCACATTCACACCCGCGACGACACACACCTCTCTCTCTCTCTCTCTCTCGGATTTTTGTTCTTTGCGTCTCTTGCTCGCTCTCTCTGCTCGATTTCGCGCTCTACATTCATTGAATTGAGATGGGTTGCTACGCTTTTGGTATCCGATTCTGTTTTTGGTTCGATCGGATTAGCTACTGAAATCCAAACCCAGATTCTAAAATTCAGTCTCTGCTTCTTTTTTATTTTTTTGTTCTTTTTGTTTTATTCCTTGACCAAAATTTTTATCTGGTCATTGAATTTTCCTCCCTTCTTTTCCTTTGGGATTCGAATATTGCCTTTTTGTTTTGCGTGTTTGCTTTGGTGACCCATCTCAAATTCTCTCTGAATCTCTATTTGAGGCAGAGAAAGCGAGCAGGTTAAGCATGGCTGCAACGAAAAAGAGTGGTAAGTCCAAGAAGGGTGTTGTTGATGAAACCCAGATGGACGAAACAAGCCGAGATTGGGAGATTGGCAAAGGCATCGATCTTGGTCTTTGCTTCGAGAGGCGGCCATGGAAACCAGTTTTTGATGAAGCTTCCATGTCACTATCCCCAAGGCCTCTCAAGAAGATCAAAAGCCCCAAACGTCAAGACCCAGTTCACCAACCATTTTCAGATTCACCAACCCCTCTTTGTTCTCCTCCATCTTCATCTTCTTCTAGAATAGTTTTCCCTTTTGCTTTTGATGGGTCTCAGTCTCAATCTCAGTCTCAGTCTCAGTCTCAGCAGCCTATGCAATTTCCACACCAATTTAGGACCTCAACTTTGCCTATATTTCCTCCTCTGCCACTTTTTCAACAACAGCAACAACAAATACAACAACAACAACAGCAAAATCCGCAGCAAATGATATCTTTTTCCTCCCAACAGCAACAGCAGCAGCAGCAGCAGCAGCAACATGACATGGTTTATCCGCCAGCCTTTCTCGGAGACTCGGCGTTTTGGCAGCAACAGCAGCAGCAGCAAGTGCTTCAGTATTGGAGCGATGCTTTGAATTTGAGCCCGAGAGGAAGGATGATGATGATGAACAAGTTGGGACCTGATGGGAGGCCATTGTTTAGGCCTCCGGCGGGAATGCCTATAAACACCACCAAGCTTTACAGGGGAGTGAGGCAACGGCATTGGGGAAAATGGGTAGCCGAGATTCGCCTTCCTCGGAACAGAACTCGCCTCTGGCTTGGCACCTTCGACACAGCCGAAGATGCTGCCTTGGCCTATGACCGCGAGGCCTTCAAGTTGCGAGGAGAGAATGCCAGGCTTAATTTCCCTGAGCTTTTCCTCAACAAAGACAAACCAGCAGTTTCCACAGCTCCAACTTCGACAACTACTTCTGTTTCACCTCCCAGTTATCAACGTTCAAAGCCAGGCAGGACCCGCAAGCAGCCTCAACAAGAGGTTGAGAAAAGTCTTGATTTGGAGGCAATGCCACCGCCGCCACCAGTGCCACAGTCCCAAGAAGAGAATTGTGACAATGATTCGGGATTGGGGTCGAGTGAGGTGAAAGCGTATGATGGTGGTGGGGAAGAAGGGATTTCGGGGTCGCAAGAATTGATTTGGGGGGAAATGGCTGAGGCTTGGATGAATGCAATTCCTGCAGGTTGGGGTCCAGGCAGTCCTGTGTGGGATGATTTGGACACCACCAACAATTTTCTGCTGCAATCCCATCTCTCTTTTACCAATCCAAACCCAAATCAGCAGCAGGACTATGATACTAACAATCCTCCTCAACTAATTCATCAAAGCCAGCAAGAGAATTTGGATTCGGCTTCATCTCCATCCTCTTCATGTCCCATGAAGCCATTCTTTTGGAAGGACCATGATTGAAGGTTCATTCAATATTCTTAAGAGCTTTGCGTTTCTCTAGAGGTTGTAGGACTAGTTTTAGGAAAATCAATCCCCTCTGCATATTTCTCACTGGTCCAATTTTTCAAAAAAACACCAACCCAATTACATGCATTTCAAACTCAAACTCAAACCCAAAACACCTCCACTACTTAATTATCTCCTTCCTTTACTTCATGGTAGATCATCATATTATTATTAGTCCTCAGCTCCCCTCCCCTTAATTTCTCCTCACATCTGGTTGCAGATTTTCCATAGACAACCAACCCATATATGATCCTTTGGAGCCTTGTGACTTTTTCTTACAAAAGCTTCAAATTTAGTTTGGTTCTGACTTTTTCAGTTCCTTAAAATTCATGCATTTAATTTCTTCACTTCATACTCTTCCCCATCTGCTCCACAAAGGCTGCATGTTTTTTCAGGCCTTTCAGCAGAGGCAATGCTATATTAGCTGGTTCATGGTTTGCGGGCCATGTATGCATTTTGTTCCCACTTCCTAGCTACTAGCTAGTGTTGGTATTATAGTAATGTCTTATGTAGAGTATATCATATATGTACTACTTAAAGCTAGGCAGATCAGTCATTATATATTGTGTATTATTCAGAAACATGTTTTTAGTAGTTTTTTTAAGTTGTTGGGTGTAATTTGATGTAGTGTGTGCTGGACCACCGCAGAGGGAGACGGTTTTGTGATCTCCTTCTCAATTGGTCCTCCGCCCGGCCGTCACGAGCTTTCGTTTTTCAGCTCCGGTGATGGAAGCCAATTATATATAGAACTTGTACATTTTGTTGGACTTTGTCTACCCCATTGTGAATTGTGATAGTATTATGTCTGCTTTTATATACTTAATTTGATTCTAGGTGTATTTATATCGTTCATTGTGAGCCTTCACTTTCTAGTTCTACTGCTTATATTGTATATATGCATGATTTTTGTTTATTCTTTTTCGTCTTCCTTTCAAGAAATAATTTCTTCCTATTCAGGATGTGTCGTGGGGTTCAGAAATTATTTACATTTTGAGAGTAAGTGGCTAGTTCAAAAACGCTTATCAACCAAGGAGATTAGGAACAAAACTGAAATTAATTAGGTGGGTAATCTTGTGACTTGAACATCAATGACAATGACAATACCCCAGAATTTACGTAAATTGGGTGGTATTGTGAACAAAAGGGCTCTGCTATGTTTGGACTTATCTACTTGAGGTAACAACCTTTGGGACTAAATATACTTTTTCACACCTCACCATACCTAAATCTGGGATTAAATATACTTGTGGTATTGGAAGGAGAGGGGTGGGTCAAGGTTTAAATTTTAGGTTCAGTGTAGATGTAAAAAAAAAAAAAAAAAAAA
>QANW01007699.1:54536-71628 GCA_003254865.1 Dryas drummondii | reverse complement strand
AAAAAAAAAAAAAAGAAAAAAAAAAAAAAAAAAAAAAAAAAAAAAAAAAGTTAAATCTGTCAAGACCCATAAAAAATCATGTGTTTGAGTAAACGACAAAAGTTTTATTTACTTTTATAGTAAATTACATTATATTACCAAATCACTAATATTATTAGCATTAAAGACATTGACTTGCTAACTTGACCGTGAAAATAAAAAAAAAGTAAGACCGTCTTTTTGAATTTTGTCCTGGAACTCAAGTGATTGAGATGATTGTCCTCGTCAACATTATTAGTGGCCCAACCCTATAATCTAATGAACCCATATTTTTAAGGTACATTAAGAAGTTTAAAAATATAGTTAAATATAAAAATTGTCTATAAATTTTACAATAAATCACAATTTGATCTATTAACTCTAAAAAGTATTAATTTAGTTCACAAACTTTTTAAGTTGTACAAACGTTAATTTTCATAAAAAAATTTAACAGAAACTGGTCATATGTACATCAAATGACCACATTTTCAAGGGCTTTTCAGTCCGTTTATCACATTTTCATATAATCAATTTTATTAATTTTCAGATAGAAATTAACGTTTGTATTGCTTTGGTACAACTTGAAAAATTCATGAACCAAATTGATAATTTTTATAGTTAGTTGACCAAATTAAAAATCAGTATAAAGTTCGTGTACCATTTTTGTATGTAACGCTTAAAAATATATACGTCTATTCGAACATTGTCTTTTAATTTTACTTTTCACTCAATGACAAAAGCATAACTATTTTTATGGAGTGTTGCAATTTGGGGTTTATTATGTTAGAATTTATTATTGTTTTAGAGTTTAGGACCTAGGAGTTTAAAGCCTAAAAAAAAAAATTAGAAGAAAAGACTAACTTTTATTAAAAATAAAGATTGGTAATAGGATACACATATTAAATACAATATATAAGCCATGCATGACCATTCTGTAACCAAAAGAACATACCATATTCTTTTAACACAAGGTGAACAATCCTATTATGCTCTTTTGGCCGATAACAAAAGCTCGAGAGGTTGGCTAAAATCAACAATAATATGTTCCTCTGCAGAATGATTAACCATTAAACACGCTTGAAGAAAGCTTAACCTTGCGATAAAATGCAAATAACTCGTATTTACAAGTTGCATGCCTTATTTGACTGTTAAGAAATCTAAAACAAGTAACCTCTTAATTACTAATCAATAATGTAGTTTTTCTAATTGAACTGCAGTCATTATTGATTCAATAGAGAAATCACAACAGACTTCTTGTGGATTTGCTCAATACTTGAAACCTTTCTTCCATCTTACTTCAAAGCCATGGAAAATGTCATGGGCTTAGGAAAAGGCATAACCATAGCCACTGCGTAAAACAAAGCCTAAATATAATTTAAAAATCAATTTAACTAAAATTATAGCTCTCATTGCTCACCTCCGTAATCCAGTCACCTGCACAGTTTCTTTCAGAGAACTTGGTACCTCACTCCTCACCTATGCAATTCTCATATGATCTTTTATTTATATTTTAGAATCAGCTTTAAACTTGTATCTAAACTTAAGTTAATAATAACTTTTCCATAACTATATTCAATTCATAAACTTCAAAACGACGTGGTTTCAAATATAAATACGAAATCTTCATTCAATAATCAACAAACAATCCTATTTCTTGTGATTGTTTAAAACTTTAAAATGATGAGTTAACAGAGCAGAACAGAAGGAAGTAACAGAGCACATCACATTGCTGAACGAACACTTTTCACATTAATTGCTATGAATGAATGAATATTTTGAAATGAGTGATTGACTGAATGATGAGGAAATGTGGGACCCATCGGCCGTCCCATGAGGTGAGATCAATCCCATTTCTTATTTGTGACGGCATGATAACGATGATGAAGTGGTCACAACAAACAAACATGATATAATTACAAATCATGTGGCTAATTAATATAAATAAATCAATCATATAGATATTCATTATTGATTATTATTAAAATAGTAAATTAATTCAATTATCTCAAATCAAATAGTGGCGACCCAGCCAGCCATGGTGTACTTAAGTAATAAACAAACCCTTTCTTTAAACCAAACCCCAATGTTTATGTCAGGGTGTGGCTGCTACAAGTACAAGATAATGATAATTAATTTCTTAATTAACTAAGGGATTAGTTTTGTTGCTTGGCTGGGCTTGAATATTGATTTTAGAAACCAAGTTTGGATTAGGTAAATTTTCGCTCATAAAATTCCAGATTTTATGTCTAAAATATGTTTCAAAGTTTATTATTTTTAATTTCAGCCTACTTTCCAAAAATTTTGGGAAGAAAACAAATATGTTCAAGTTTGACCATTTTGTTTTGTCTGAAAATTCAACAATGTGAAACAACTGAAAATTTGGACTAAGAAAGCTCCTTAATGAGAGAAAAGAAGTTTAGCTCAAGTAATAAAGCATTTACTTTCTAAGCTCTTAGTAAGAGTTTGAATCTTACATTCCTTAATCTTTTGTTTTTGGGGTTACAAGGGAGATTAAAGGGAGAGCAGAGGATCTCTGGTCTTAAGTATATGAATAAATGCACTCGACTATTTGAACTACAAGCCTCCACGGCTTGCCTTATCATTTTTCTAAAAAAAAAAAAAAATACAAAGTGAAAATAATGGCCTAGTCAAAATTTGACAATCTGGTCAATTAATATCATAATAGACTATACAAAACACCTTGATAACTTTGAGAAATACCCAAATTGATGAGGAATTAGTTTAAGAACATGACAAAATTATGCAGGTTTTTCAATTTTCCGTACGTTGAGTGTTCTAACGTTCATTGAAGTATTCAAACGCTTTTGTTTTATTTTATATTTTTATAGCTGCATTGCAATAGCAATAATTAAAAAGTACCATTACAATGGTATTTTTTTAATGTTATTATGAGTGATATGGATGTGTCAATGTGTATTATAGCATAGTTTAAGAGATTTATTTGTGTTATTATGAGTGATTTGAGTGTGTGAGTGTGGGAAATTTAGACTTAGAACCTCTAACATTATGAAGAGATATACCACTCGGTCAATAGCTGACTAACATTATGAAGAGATATACCACTCGGTAAATAGCTAGTCAGTATGGCCAATACTCTCGGTAGCCACGGTAGCCACAAAATCGGCCCTAAACTTTGGTCAGAAAGTTACGAAGCCTGAAGGCTGATCCTATGCACTCAGACACACCATTGTAACAGCTTCCGGTTGGTTTTGAAGCAACATCTGTGCAAGAATAACAATATGTACAAAGAAAAGAAAGCAGTTGTGGAGAGAGAATGTAGACCTGAACTCAATTGAAGAGTTTTTCTGGTAGTAATTAATTCAATTGAAGGGTTTTTTCTGGTAGTAATCCAATATAAGAACCATAATTTGTAAAACCAAAATAAATATCAATTCAAGAACAATCAATACAAACTCAGCCAGGTAAAAACTTTGAAGGAGAACAAGACAAGGCAAGAAATTGAACATTCCTAAAAATTCTTGTAATTGCTTTCCAGGCAGACAATAAAAATTTGTACTGCAAACATCTCTGCCATTGTTATACTCATAGGTCCAACCCTTAACTAAATCGGAAGGCACAACTGCATGAACCCATGTTGAAGTATTAAACTGAATCCAAAACTCAAAACCCTATTGGACCATACAAATCCAATTGATAACTATCTCATCTCTGTTTTGAATTAAGAGTGATTACCGCTCTTACATACTTTGTTTGCATATAAAGAGTGTTTACAAATAACAAGCACAATACCAAAGTGAGGACTGCCGGGAATTGATCAAGTCTATCACTGAAGAAATGAAAACAACTTTGTTTAACATGGATAGCAACAAAGTTCCAGGACCTGATGATTAATTGGTCATGAGAAAGCTTAGGGTATCTTAAGGAAAGATGTAGTTTTTCTGCAATAAAATCTTTTCCTCAATACAGGAAACTTTTTGGTGAAATCGATGCAATATCAATGACCTTGATCGTTAAGTAAAAAGCTTTTCAAAGATGGGAGAATTTTGGTCCAGTTTCTTGTTGCAGTGTTACATACAAGTGCATCACAAATTCCAGCTAATAGAATAAAAGCAAACTTACCAGATTTCATTAGCTTAAATCAGACTGCCTTTGTCAAAGGCAGAAAAATTGCAGAGAATGATATTAGCTCAAGACCTTTTCAAGTGCTATCACAGAAATTCAGGACCTGCTAGATGTGCAATAAAAATTTCTCACGAAAGCCTACAAGTCAAGAAGCAAGGAGTTCATTCTCATATATAGCTGCAATTGGAGTTCCAACTTAATTTATTCATTGGACCAGAGAATTCATAACCCATCCAAAGTTTTCAGTGGCCCTTAAATAGCCATTGGTTGGATATTTTAAGGAGAATGAGGTTTATGGCAGGATGACCCTTTATCACCTTACCTCTTTGAAGGCTTTTACAAAAGTGATGAATCAAAAAACTGCATGCGACTTTAAATTTCACATGATATGTGAAACTCAAACTCTCCCATCTGTGTTTTGCTAATGACTTCATCCCACTGTTGATGTAACTTCTATCAGGAAAATTAAAACAGTTCTTGATCTATTTTCCAACATTGCAGAAACCAAACTCAGATAAAAGTGAGGTATTCTTTGCCGACACTGATGAGTTAAAGAGAAACTAAGGTACCTAGGGGTTCCCCACATTTCCAGTCAACCATCCTTTGAAGTTGTCCTCCTCTTATAGAGAAAATATAGACATAGAGAAGCAGTAAGATTAGAGCTCATCAAGTCAGTGCTAGAGAGTACATGTTTATTGATCTAACATCCTATATTATTCAACAGCACACGGGTAATTTTTCATACAGTTTTATTCATGGCAACCTGAAGGACCTTAATGGAAACACAAGGAAGGAGCCTAATCTATGGTGAAGCAAAACTAAATTCCAAATGGTAGGTGGAACTGGCGACCATCAAGAACATAAGAGCTTGTTGATATTCTCATATTTAAGTAGGGTGAGTAGGAATTCACCTAAGGCCAGTTCTGGTTGGGTAGCTGGGAAATTTGGAAATCAGGAATCTACAATTGCAGTGAGACCTGGAACTTCATCAGGAAACATCTTCATACTATACATTGGCGTCACTTGATTCAAGTTCCTCAAGTTATTCCCAGGCATGCATTGTTTCCAAGCTAACTGTACAAGACAAACCCATAAAACAGGTGTATATTACTAATTGGACATGGGCTCTTAGGTTTGGGGAGACTAGTTTGGGATAGTTTAATCTGTCATTCTTGGGCTGAGAGAAAAACAGAACACTGAAAAGAAAGTTATGCAACATATAGTTGATGTTAGGTTTAAAATGGTAGGTTACTGTAAATTTCGAAGTTCTTCCAAAAATAGGAAGCTGTGTGATAGTTGGATATCATGTTTGTTGGGAATCACAATGTCTGCTGTGCAGTGAACCCAACAACTCAGATTTAGGAGTACACTGTTCATGATCTTGCAGATGGGGTTAAGGTCCCTGTACCAATATCTATATGAGCACCCATAGAAAAAGAGGAGGAATATGAAAAAATTAACTGTAGTCAATTTAGTTGTTTGTTTCTTTTCTGTTAGGGTGTGCATGTTACAGTCTTGCAGATTTTAAGCTCCCTTTCTGAAGGACAAAAATATGGTTCATCAAAATACATATAGTTAATGACTAGCATGGAGTATGAAAACAACTATAATAACCCAAAAACTGTCTGCTCCAATTCATGAGGCACATGCACCCACTGAAGTTACTGTACACTATAATCAATGTTCCGCACTAGAACATAACATGATACACGCCGAATAATCAAGTATAATGCAGAATGCAGTTCTTATCTCAGATCCCTAATATTTTCTGCAAGAGTACCTCTTACTTGGTCCAAAACCAATTCTCTGTTTGACCTACAGAATTGCCATTGTCTATCCACCTCCAAATGGAATATAAAATATTCAGCACAATGGATATGTCACGGAATATGACAAATGACATGTACAATTTAAGTTTTAGAAATTAAAAAAGAACATACTGATTTTACCCCAAATTACTATTAAATTCCTAAATAATAGCTAATAATCTTCAAGTAGCATCTTGTTAATTTAATAAATCCGAAACTCTGACACTAGGAACAAAATTCCATGAATACACAACTCAATACACTACCCCTTCCATTATATCACCCTCTCTTAGTCTCTTTATTAGCCCTTGAGATACTCCAAGATTATTACAAGGCAACCCTTTCCATTATATCTCCCTCTCTCTATTAGCCCTTGAGGTTGAGCTAGATTATTACAGAAAACCCCTACCACCAAGGCAACCATTCTATAAACTCAAACCACAAACCCAGACATAATAAAAAGGAACATAATAGAAAATGTATAAATATGATAGAAAAAGGTCAACAGCATATGAATTTTGGGGGTGAGCGGAACCCAGTAAGTCAAACACAGTTTTAATTTTCCTTTCAATTGAAGAAGCTCCAGTTCCTTGACATGTCAACATTTTTTTTTACACAAAGGTAGATTACAAAGCCTGACATGACAAAATTTATTTTTTATTTTTTAAAATAAAGATAAAAAACTATATATTGCCATTGATGTCACTTCCAAATTCAGGGTTGAGTTACTAAATAACCTATATGAGACAAACATTCACATAAGTAGATTTTTAAGTTCGCATTTTGTTTGCTATCGTGGGAATTTAAGATCACATTATCCATTGCATCTAGAATTAAAAACAAGGCACAACTATCATTAAGAGAACATACTGGTTCTCATTGTGTTTTAAGTTCAAGCAGGCAAGCAGTAAGCTATTTCTATGCTCAGGATGCTTCAAGATGTGCCAAAGAGCCAAAAATGATGACAAGGCAGACAATGGTGTGACATTACATACAACTACAAAGGTGCAACCAATTGTGATAAATAAAACTGCAACAAAACCTACCACATTTGAATTCAGACAAGAGAATTGATTGAAATCCAGCATCAAGAAGCAGGTAGATATGATATCAAAAGAATTCACAAGCAATTATGGAAAATACAAAGGTAAAAGAAAACACATAGGAACATAGATGAAAATTTAATACTTTAATACATACCATAGTAATCCGAACAATCAATTAAGCCATGCTTCACCATTGAAATCACCGATCCAGAACATTCATGCAAGGAAAGAGAAATGAAATAAGCAAAGCTCATAATAAAGCAAGTAACGAATGCTATCAAGATAACAAGTGAACTACACGTCCATTTTTTTTTTTTTTTCTGTATTGATAAGATCTTTTACAACATAACCTGAAAAAGAGAAGCCAGAACTACTGTTTATTATTTTCGGCTGCACTCTCTTCCTTCCCAAGTGCAACCACCACTTTCCTCAAGATAGCTTCAGTTGGTTGGTGGGAATTCTCAACGGCCTTTGAAATAGGTTGCCATTTTTCACCATGCTTCGGTTCTGCAGAAACGCATCTTTTCAGTACATCCTTCTGGTTCTCCTCAGTCCCATGCTGAATTTCAAATTTGTAGTACAATGCCCAGAAATCCCCAATATCCGGGGCAAGTGTCACTGCCCTGTTGAGCCAAGTCCTAGCTTTGTCCACCTTCCTGTCATGCCAGAATAACTTGGCCACAGCAGCAATTACATGGGGATCATGATCACATTTCTTGAGAGCATCCATACTCTTGGTCTTCCTTTGGGGACGGGGTACCATCTCAATAGATGCTGCCCACAAGATACCACTATTGGTACACTCCTGCAAAGCCTTTGCCATCAAAATATCAGCTTCCTTCTTATTGCCATGCCTCAATTCAGCTCGAACAGCAGCAAGCCACAGTTCAGGGTTCTGAGGATTCTTCTTCCTGGCCATTGTGAGAACTGCACGAGCTTTACTCAGCCCATTCATCTTCTCTTCAAGATTAGCAAGAGAAAGCCAGAGTGGTATGGAATTCGGGCAGTGCTTCAGACCCGAGTCATAAGCCTCCTTGGCCTTTTCCAAATGAACAAGCCGTTCCTCTAGCTGTCCAAGCATCAACCACAATTTAAAGAATGAAGGGAAGCGCTTCAACCCTTCATTAAGCAACTTCCTCTCCTCATCAAGGTTCCCTAATTCTCTCTCAACAATTGCTGATTTCATCCACACTCTTTCTGTGCCTCCCCTTTCCCGGGCTTTGGCAAGAAGCATTCTAGCTCTCTCTGGTTCATGGTTCTCAAATTCAAGTTTAAACGCAGCAAGCCAAATTTCTTCAGAATTAGGAATGGCAGCATAAGCTTCTTGGAGAATTGCACGAGCAGCAGGCACATCCCCAGCAAGCCACTTCTCCTTTGCGCCCATAAGCCACAAGACTTCAGCCTGTGGTCGGTAGGTCACTGCTTTACGAAGCAACGCATCAAGAGATTCCCTAGTCCCATGGCTTTTTTCAAGCTGTGCTGCTTTGAGCCATATGCTCTTCTTGGTTAAGAACACCGTAAGTGCATGCGCATAAATTGCTCGGGCTGTTTCAATGGAGCCCCTTTTCTTGCACTCCTCTGCATCAGCAACCCATGTCCTCTTCCTATCTTCTTCCTCCACACCAATCCCAATTGTGTTCCGAATGATTGCTTGGCAAGTTGCTACAGATCCTGCACGCTCAGCAGCTTCAGCCTCTTTCATCCATGCTTCTCTATCAATGACCAATCCTTCTCTTTGCAAAGCCCTTATACCCCTTTCAATAATCTTCCCAACCATGGACGTATTCCCATTAGCTTCTTCCAACTTCGCCGCCGTTATCCAAATGGCAGGCTCCTTCGATAGCTTTTCTCTTGCCTTATTAAGGACCTTCTTAGCATTATCATAAGTTTCCAACCTCGCAAGTGCAAGCCACAGTTCAATGTGCAACGGGCAACACTCCACTGCCCTATGAAGCAAAAGCCTTGCATCCTCCTCATTGGCAAGCTCCACAACCGCCTTCCACAGCCTAACAGAATCAGGAATGTGCTCCAACCCTTTCCTCAAGACCCTGCTCCTATTCAAATCATCATGCTCCAATTTCGCAGCCTGCATCCACAACTTCACCGAATTCTGTATTGACTTCACTCCCTTAGCAATAACAGCCTTAGCTTCGTCTGGGCTGGCAAGCCTACAAGCCTCCAACCATACATCCTCACTCTTGGGACACTCCTCACACCCTTTCTCAATCAATTGTCTGGCTGCCTGAATCTTCCCCGCCACCTCCTCCAACCTTGCAGCCGCAATCCAACCAGGGGGATGCTTAGGATTCGTCTGCGTTACACTCTTGAGCAGCAATCTAGCCTTCTTTATATCCGAAATCTCCGCATCACTGGTAATCTTCATACTTTTAAGATCAGTTAAATACCCTTTCGGGTCCACAACTGTCAACCCTGAAACCGAATCCGAAAGCCTATCCAACTTCAAGGACAACACCGTACCTCTGCCCTCACCCACGGCAGTCAAATCTGTAACTGGGGTTTGGGACCACGGGGTCTCTGTACCACCAGCTGACCTGCTCTTCGGGTCTAATGCCGTAACATGCTCCTTCTCCTGCCTGGCCTTTTCTAAAAGGGTATCGGGCACCGGCACAAAGCTCTCAAACTTCCTCTTCTTGTTCCTCAATGAATAATCTCCAATTTCGGGTATACTATCCCAATCCTGGGCAGACAAAGTATACAACTTCCTCTTCAAATTCGCAAACTGCTCCGTGATCTTGGGGTTCGAAGCTCTATACTTCTCAATCTCCTGTTTCAACCGAGCTTCTCTCCTATCCTTTCTCCTCGAGTCCATTCTCTTATCAATAGCTTCCCACACTGCATCAGCCTCCTTATCCTCGTCGTCATATTCAGCTGACGCAAACAACCCAACATCATTCCCTTCAAATTCATCAAATTTCTGATTCTCATCGTACCCTTTATCCTCCCCTTCATCCTCTTCCTCTTCCTCGGGCTTCCCGCGCCCGCGGCCGACCCCAGGCGCCGCCGCAGCACCGCCGATTGTTGTCGCCGACCTATCGGGCAGGTCCGGGGCAGCACGGGCGGGTCCGATATCGGATCTAGTGGTGAACCCAGTAGCTCCACGGCCGAGCCCGGCGACATAGTTTGGGGGAGGCTTCGAGTTGAGGAATTCGAGGCGGGGTTTGGGGACGGCGGGGGGTTGGGTTCCGCCAAAGACAGGGATGTGAAGGGTTAGGGTCGAGAGGGGTCTGATGCCGAGGTCGGAGAGGACGGTGGAGTCGCTTTGAGTCAGTAATTGAAGGCTTTGGGATATGAATAGACGCTGCTGAGAGATGGGTATGTGGGAGTTTTGTTCAATTTGGTGCTTTAGGTTTTCGAGCGTGGTGGTCTTGGGGTTTATGTTTAGGGTTAGGGTTTTGTGGTTCGGGGATGTGATGAACACCATTGCAGTTCCTGTGATTCTGTGTTTGAGAGAGAATTAGGGTTTGGAAGAAGCTGAAATAGTGAACTCAGACAGTCAGACTGACGAAGATAGAGTATTCTTTTGTTTTTTTGGATAGAGTCGGTGAGTTATGTGTGGGCTACAAAGCGGGCTAGGACGATGGCTATTTTTGGTAGAGTGGGGCCTAAAAAACTCAAACAGCAAAGAAACTAACTATTAACAAAACAACTTTTAGAGAGCCCAACCAAATCATCACTAAGCAGCATCTCACAGGCAAGAGGATCTTTAAAAATAGTCAAACCAAAGCACCAAGGAATGGCCAATATGAGCTAGACCATCAGCAAGCCTATTCTTTTCTCTAAAGGCATGAGAAACTTGGCAGCACCAATCCCTAAATAACAAATTTCTGCAAGTAGAAATGAGAGAGTCCAGAGGATGAAGACCAGAAGTAGCCTTGGTAACAAGCTGGACACCAGTAATAGAATCCATTTCAACCTGCACCAACCTACAGCCTTGATTCCAAGCAATCTTCAACCCTAAATAAAGACTCCAAATCTCAGTAGAAAGAATTTCACCTTTACCCAATTTAGAGGCAAAACCAACAAGTCGTTACTATCTCTCAAAACTCCATCAGCACTAATACAGCCATCAGAGCCAAGTCTGCTACCATCCACATTTAATTTGACCCAATTGACAGGAGGAGGATACCAACATAAATGAACTTGGACCCTAGCAAGTTTGCAAGATTGCAAGATTGCAAGATTGAGTAGCCATAGTAGCAAACCATTTTTTGATAGAGGCCTCAATAACCATATTGGGATTGGAGGGAAGAGAGAAATCAGCCTAAAAAGTAACTATATTTCTCTACTTCCAAATAAACCAACAAGCAAAACAAAACACAAATCTCCACTGAATGCCAGCAACAGAACTAGCTTTGGACTTAAGGTTTATCAACAACCAATCATGAAAAACCAGCCCATGAGAGGAGAGGATGAGAGGGGGCATTGACAAACTAGCCCAAATATATGGATTTAGGTCTATCACAATCCCTGAAAAGATGTTGCACATATTCCAGGGGATGACCACACACCCCACAAGTAGGATTATTAGTCATTTGTCTTCGCCATCTCTGCTCATTAACAAGGAGCCTATTCAAACACAACAACCAGAAAAAGGATTTTACCTTAGGAGGAATATTCATTTTTCAGAGAAAGTGCCAGTCTCAAGCATGAAGATCACCATCCTCAATAGCCAGACAATATACTGACTTGACTGAAAAAGAGCAAGAGGGGGAAAGACTCCAAATCCATTTATCACTATTACAACCCTCCATATTGATAGGCAAAGTAGAAATATGGTCCACAATATGAACAAGAAGGGGAATATCCCACCCCTGATCAGTGTAAAAGTCTGACACTAAAGAGAAAAGATGGTCATCAGGAACATAAGAAATAGCATGATCAAGCAAACAACCAAATCGATTACATTTATCATACCAAAAAAGAATAGAGTCACCCTTCCCAAGTCTCCAGACAAGGCCTTTCTTAAGAATCTTACCACCATAAATAACACCTATCCAGGTACTAGAGCAAGCATAAGGATTAGGCAAGTCAAGAATGTGATTAGCAGCACCCTGGAGATACTTACTCTTGAAAGAACTAGCCCAAAAAACCCTCATCATGTTGCAGAATTCTCTAACTTGCTTTAGCTAATAAGCTTGGTTCATCAATCTCATTTTCTTAAGACCTATGCAACCCAAAGCTTTAGGGAGGCAAACTTGGCTTCAACTAACCAGGTTAGTCTTATGCTTAGCTTCAGTAGTTCCCCAAAGGAAATCCTTGTAAAGTCTATCAATTTTATTGAACACAGAAACTGGAAATTTAATGGATTGCATGGCATAAATAGGGATAGCAAAAGAAACTGACTGAATCAAGGTAACCCTACCAGCCAGAGATAAAAAGCCAACCTTCTAAGAAGCAAGTCTACTTTGAACTTTTTCCACAATTTCATTATAGGTAGCTTTAGTGACCCTGGAATGAATTAAAGGCACACCTATACTTGCCCAAGTTCTGAGTAAGGGGGGAACCACAAATACTACTAATCTCAAGAGTAACACAACGAGGCGTATTAGGAGAACAATAGATTCTGGATTTCTCAAAGCTCACCGGCTGACACAAAACCTATCTAAGCAGTTTTTGACAACAAGAGCTTGCTGCTTAGAGGCTTCACTGAACAAGATTTGATATCATCAGCAAAGAAAAGATGGGAGATTGAAGGCCCATTCCTACTGATTTTAACAGGCTTCCATTTATGAGTAAAGACAGCATCATTGATGAGATGAGCAAGCTTCTCAACACATAAAACAAAAAGGTAAGGAGACAATGGATCTCATTGCCTAACCCCTCTCTCAGGAACAAATTTCTGAGTTAATTTACCATTAACAATCAACTGGTAATCAACACTAGAAACACAACACATAATAAGCTCCAAGAAAGTACCAGTGATGCCAACCTCAACCAAGACCTTCTTAATAAAATCTCAGCTAAGTCTATCATAAGCCTTGGCTAAGTCAATTTTCCAAGCCATATAACTTTTTTTAGTCTGAAAGAATGAAGAATTTCTTGAGTGGCAACTATATTATCAATGATCTGCCCACCAGGAATAAAGCTAACCTGGTTAGGACTAATCAAACGCTGCATTAAAGGTCTAAGCTTGCTGACCAAAATCTTAGTAACCACTTTGTAAAGGGTGTTACAAAGGCTTATAGGTCTAAATTGAGAAATCAATTGAGGCCCAGAAATCTTGGGAACTAGAGCAATAAGGGTGCTCTCCAAACCAGAAGGGAGAACACCACAATTGAAACACTGCTTCACCATGTTGTATACATCATCACCACAAATGTCTTAATGATGATGAAAGAAACCAGCAGGAATCCTATCAGGGCCAGGGGCTTTCATAGCACCAATAAAAAACATACTATCTTTCACAATTTCAAGAGTGATTTCAGCACCCAAAGATTAGGCATAACAAAACTATTCTCAACCAAAGGATCAGCAGAGAAAAGGCCTTGAAAATGCATAACAGCAATCTGCTTAATCTCAGGCTTATTCGTCACCCAAACCCCATCAAAATTAAGTAAACCTTCAATCTTATTTCTTTATTTATTCTTCTTCTGACAAGAGTGGAAAGGTGGAAAAACTTACTGTTCCTGTCTCCTTGTTGAAGCCATTTAACTCTAGATTTCTGCTTCCAGAAAATCTCTTCATGATCTAAAAGAGCATTATACTCACTCTCAAGCTCAACTTCAAGATTAAGGAGGAAAGGGTTGGGATTAACACATAAAGCTTTCTGGATCCCTCTTAAACGAGCAAGAAGTCTTTTTTTTTTTAATGAAAAAGATGCCCAAAAACATCAATATTCCATTGCTTAACATCAGCAGTGAAACAAGCAATTTTACCAAAAATATCAAGATCCTTAGAATGCCAAGCAGAACTCACAAAGTCCTTGAAATCCTTGTGATGAAGCCACATATTCTCAAATCTAAGGGCATGTTTGGTACATCGTATTAGACTCTAGAGAGGAGTAAATAGTCTATTTCAGTTGTTTGGTGTCAACTTGTATTATTTAATTACCTGACTATGTAAACTGGACTGGGCTTTTAATACTCTCCTTACCTGATTAACTAATACAAACCACACACCTGAGATTAGATAATACACGCTTAATTATAAAAAAATTGGGAAAAGAAAAACACGCTGAAAACCAACATACGTTCTTTTCATCTTCTTCTCCCTAAGGTTCTTCTCTGCTATCTTCTTCATAGGTTATTCTCTTCACTCTTCTCTAGGTAACCATCTCTCGCTCTCTCTCTCTCTCTATCTCTCATACTCTCTCCAATATGCTTCTTCTATGTTCTTCTCTCTTCATCTTTTCTTTCTTTATATATTTCCTCTTCTATGCATGATGTATGATTATTTCTTCTTATCTTTTCTTTTAGATTTATTCAATAGATTATTTTATTACATTTTTTTGGGAATTAGGTTATGATTTTTTTCTTCAAAGTTTTGCTTAGGCAGTGTTTTTCTTCAATTTTCACTAAGTTATCAAATAATTTAAAAAAATAGTCTGATTCGCTGCTATCCGGTGAAGCACCAAACACAATATAACTTAGTCAGATTGTTTATCCGGAACAGTATCAAACGTCTGATAATATTCTGGATAAACAGTCAGTACTTTCCGGAACAGATTAATACTATATGACATAAATTAATTAGTACAGTCCGACGTACCAAACGAGCCCTAAAAGGCTTGAGGGAAGGATCGGGAACTTGATGGCTCTTTAAACAGATGGGCTTAATTTGATTAAACTTTTCTCACAAAATGGATTTAGATAGGCCTTGCATAGTGGGTTGAGTCTAATTCAACTTATGCTGGATGTACCGTACAATTCATAACAAGACACCATAATGCAAACGAACAAGCATAATTTTTTATGAGAGCTGCTATTTGCTCACTTTTCTTTTCTTTTTGCACACTCCTAATCACCGGCTACCTTAGGCAAGCAGAGACCACCGGCGAGCTTCCTTTGACGACGCAGACCCCCACCCTCCTTCCCACCACGCGGCCAGGCACCCTACACATTGCGAAACTAACTCAGAAAACAGCCCCCGCTTCTCTGTCTCTGTCTAGTCCAATCGACCACATACCTCATCTCTCTCTCTCTTCTTCCCTCTCTCCTATCTCCCTTTCTACGTCTTTGTCTTCTCTGATCGACCACCCCGACCCCAAGCCCAAGCCTTTCAGCTTCTCTCTTCTCTCTGGCATCTCTCTCATCTTTCTAGTATCTCTCTCATCTCTCCAACTTCTCTCTCCTTTCTCCGGCTTGAGTCGTCGCCAATCCGTAATCTTCGGCACCGATTGCATTGACCAGAGCCAACTAAGAGAGTGGGTTCGGGAGAGAGAAAGAGAGTGAGGAGAGAGAATGGGTTCAGGTGTCGTTGTGGGGTGGGGAGTTGATAAGTCAGAGAGAGAAAGGGAGAAGGAGAGAGAAGGAAATAGAGAGAGAGAGAGAGAGAGGTGGGTTGGGTTGGGTGTGCTGCACGTTGGTGCGGGTGGCTGGGGTGGGAGGTGTGGTGTGTTTGGTGATTTTGAGTGGGAGGTGTGTATTGTTTGGATATTGGGTGGGGTGTGTGGAGTTTGATAGGGGTGGGTGTGTAATGAGAAATTTGGTGAGATGTTTAATTTGAAGTATTTTGATAATGGGAGGGGTGTGTTAAAAAGAAATTTTAAATTTTAAATTTTAAAAGAGAGTATGAGGTGTGTATGAGAAAAATGTGTGCAAAAAAAAAAAAGGTGTGTAAATATCAATTCTCTTTTTTATTTGAATTTTATCAATTGGGGTTGATAGCAGATTAACACGATAATGACCTGAAAACAACACAATACATTAACAAGTCATGTTTGGGTTTAAAATAATTTCACATGACATGACATTAACACCCTAATGTTAGATACGTAATGTATGTTATGGAGTCAATCACTAGATGTAATTTTTTAGATGCGTACGAGTTTTTGTTTGAAATATTTGACAAACTCCATACAAGACCGTTTAGTTGGTCACGTTCAGTGACTAGGTTCCCCAACGTGCATTCACACACTTGCTCTAGTGTCACAACACCATCTCCTTAAACGAACATGTATTAGTTTGTGCTAGCTAGTCTTATATATGGATTGTTAACGCCCAATTAACAATCTCTTAAGTCTTAACATACCAAAATATTAAGAAATCTCAAGTGTGATATATAGATCATAATTCTCAAAGGCTAACTCATTATATTCCCTACTTGGATTCCATGGATTATTATTCATGCATTAAGTCAACAAATATAATTATGAATAATACTTAGGGAAAATGTTAGCAAAATGACTATAATTATACCCCTATTTTCAGTTGAGGATCTCGTTTTCACTTTGCTTCAATCAAAGACTATTATTTTTCAAGTATTTCAATTAAGGATATTTCGTCAACTCCGTCAAATTTTCTGTTAAAACCTTGTCACGTGACTTGTATGTGACCAGTTTGCAGGGGCATTTATGTACTTTTTNCTCTCTCTCTCTCTCTCTCTCTCTCTCTCTCTCTCTCTCCCCTTCCCTAACCCATCCTCGTCACGCCCCCCACCCAGCCCTAGCCCCGTCTCTCTCCCGGGTTCGGGTTCGGGTTTGGGTTCGACCCGTTTTACTCTCTCTCTCTCTCTCTCTCTTACAAGTTCGTGATTGATATTGAAGTGAATTGAAGGTAGCTGACAGCCACTGTCTCTCTCAGTCGACCACTAAGTGTTCGACGAAATGCTTCACTGAATAAATTACGTTTGGATCGACAAAGCTGCAGAGATGAGGTACGTAAGCTTGTTCCAAGATTTGGTAAGGACCAATGCTCTCGAACGCAGGCAGTTGCTTGGTTTGGACGTAGGAGACAAGTACGTAGGCCTAGCTTTTTCGGATCTCCATAACAAGATTGCATTACCTCTGAGGTATTGAATTGAAATCCCTCTCACCTCCTTTTTATTTTTTAGTTGATATTATTTGAAGGACTTACAGTTACAAAGAGTCACTAAATATTGAAGAAAATGCTAAAAAATTGGACTGGGAGGGGGAAGGGGAGGGGAGGGGCGGGGCCA
>QANW01007699.1:19209-44806 GCA_003254865.1 Dryas drummondii | reverse complement strand
ATATATATATATATATATATGACTGCTTTTGCAGGTCCAAAGGTTGTGGTATTCCTGCATGGATTTCCAGAAATTTGGTACACGTGGAGGCACCAGATGGTTGCTGTGGCAAACAAGGGCTACCGAGCCATATCCATTGATTTCAGGGGGTATGGGCTTTCGGAGCAGCCAGCTGAGCCGGAGAAGGCCACCTTCATCGACCTTGTCCACGATGTTGTTGCCCTTTTGGATTCTCTGGCCATTGACAAGGTAATAATTTATAATCAACACACTAATTCGATCACCCACTTCTTGCAAGAGTATTAATTTTAGGCACTTTAATTAATTAATTTCTCAGTTTTAGGAACTTTAATTAATTTCTCAATTTTAGGCACTTTAGTTTGATTAATGGTTGGTGAGTGGTAGGTAACTTGGACTGTACTGTTTTCTAATTTGTCGGCATTTATCCTAGAATCTTTCTAGGCCCTGCATGTCATCGCAAGTTGTCTTTTTCTTTTTTGTTTTTTTAACTTATTATTCCGTAGTGAGATGTATTAAAATGACATAAATTTAATTTAGACACATAACTATATAAGCACTAGGCAAATTTTATGGTTACCCATTTTGCTCTTCGTGGCTTGATAGTTTAAATTTGGTTCTGTGTTTTGATTTTTTTAATAAAGTTTTTTTAGTTTGCATTTTGTTATAATCAAGTTCAAAATTAAAATTGGCCCCAATTTTAGATAGTGAATCCTTGCCTTTATGGCTTTATCAACTCAGGAGTGCAACGCACTGTTCGAATATGATGATCATTTTGCTCCTAAAGTCGCAATGGCTAACATTACACATGGTTTCTACATGAATTTTATTCCAAAAATTGGACGCAATTTTAATTTTGAACTTGATTATAACAAAATTAAAATTATGGAGACTTGATTGAAAATATAGAAACTACAAGGACAACTAAGGTCAAACNCAGAAAAATGCAATTCCCACCTCTTAAAAGATGGTCAATAACATTCGAGTTCTTAAGAAACGACCTGTAGAATAACATTAGCAACTTTAATTTTGACTTCTTGAGCAGGCCAGACACCATGCACTTGAAAAGAACTAGAGCATGGTTCACTTTTCTCCAAATTTCTATATATAAACCATATATCTTCGATCATTTTTAATGCAACTGTTAAGACCACTATCATTGTATTGTTGTTATTCATTTACGTATTTAAATACAGTCTGCATATATGCAAGTGAACAATATCTTGACTTCCTTTTTAAGGTAGAAATCAAAGTTCATTATATGCATATAGCTTAAAAAGTTCTAATATTTGATTGTTGAAACCAGGCTTTTCTTATTGGGAAGGATTTTGGAGCTATTCCTGCATACTTAGTAGCTGCTCTCCACCCAGAGCGGGTAACTGGCATCGTAACACTTGGTGTTCCTTTCACTCTACCAGGTCCCTCTGCTGTCCAAAATCATCTCCTTCCTCCAGGCTTTTACATAACAAGGTGGCAGGTATATGTTGAGACACAGTCGATTCTCACCAATTGGTTTTGAGTTAGATGCTTCAATTTCTTCAGTGTATATCATTTTGCTAGCTAGCTATCAACATCTTCATTTTCTCGATAAATCTTTTCATCCCGGCATCTGTTGTAATCATTACAAGGTTGATTCAATTATGATATATTACTGCTAATTAAGTTCTTACCTATGTACCTAATTCCAGGAGCCAGGACGGGCAGAAAAAGATTTCGGCCGCTTTGATGTTAAGAGTGTGATAAGGAACATCTACATTCTCTTCTCTGGAAGTGAGGTCCCAGTAGCTGCTGAAGACCAAGAAATCATGGATTTGTTTGACCCAACCACCCCTCTGCCACCATGGTTTTCTGAGGAAGATCTTGCAGTCTATGCATCTCTGTATGAGAAATCTGGATTTCGTTTTCCATTGCGAGTTCCATACAGGTAGATATTGTCCTAGTCTAACATATGATGCTAATTAGTCTTCCCAAAATTCGTACCTGAGAAACCATATAATCTAATTCTCTTGTTGATGCAGAACTCTGGAAACGGATTGCGGTTTAACTGATCCAAAAGTCTCAGCTCCATCACTGCTTATCATGGGTGAGAAGGACTACGTCTTAAAATTTCCAAGAATGGAGGACTACATACGATCTGGGGCAGTGAAGCATTTTGTGCCTGATTTGGACATTACATTCATTGCAGAAGGGTGTCATTTTGTGCATGAACAATTTCCAGAGCAAATTAATCACCTGATTATCGGTTTCCTTGACAAGCATAGTATCTAATATAGATGCTCAATGTGCCTAGGAACAATATAATTTAGGAGAAGAAAATAGTGTCATATATGTGTGGCATATGCTAAAAAGGCTTGGTCTTTACATTACAATTTGGGAATAAAGAAACTCTTGCTCCAGTCATTCTATCGTGTGTCATCTCCACATGATCAGCTCGTTCTGAAAATATATGCATATGACTTTCGATTTCCTGCTTGATAGAAAAATTCTCTTTGTGCGTGACAACACGTGCCAATAAGTTAGTTTATATTCAAGATAAAACAGACAAACACTTTGTTAATCAAAAGGACAGTTTGTGCATGTCAAATGCGTTAATGGTCATCATACTAAACCGTCGAGCGATGACAGAACCGCCTCCGGATTCCACCCTGAAACCCGGAGAGGTCCTGCGGGAATCCAAAATCAAGAAAAATCCTACCGAAAATTCGGCAGAACCTCCCCTGAAAATGGACTAACCCAGAAATTTCAAAACCTGTTAAAAACACTTTTAAATCAGCAACCACCTCTACCACAACCAAAAAGTTCTTATTCACTAAGGCACATGGTAATCAGAGCAAAACTAAACTTCCATTACAAAATAAAAGTTATCTCCACAACTTAAGGGAAATGACGCCGAAGAATTGAAAGTCCTGTCTCGACGTGGTACGGCCCAACCTCAGCGATCTATAACACCTGAGGGAAAATGTTATAAACAAAAATAAAGGAAATGTGAGATAACTCTCAGTGAGTGGACGAGATATAAAAACAAGACATTAAGTTATTCATCCGTTCAAATTCCTTTAAAATCAAATCTCCTCTAAGATCTCACATTACGCTTTGAAATCCCCCAGTTTTAAAACCATTTCACAAGTCTATTTCAAAATCTCCTTGTAAACCACGAATTATGCTTAGAGTATGAGAAAAACATATGAACATAAAACTATTTTGAATCCTCAGAAATGCCCAATGCATAAGAAAACTCGTAAAATAATAAAATCTTAAGTTGAAAATCAATATTTGAAAATAACAAGTTCTCAAACTAAAATCGGTACTGTCAATTTATAAATAAATAGTTTAAGCTGAAAACTTTCATCTCAAACACTCTCAATATGCTGAAAATCAATAAATCTGCTCAATTGAAACCGTCAATCTTAAAACCTCTGCTGTCATTAAACTCATCACTTAAAATACTTACAAACTGAAAACACACACCAGTCAGTTACCCATAAAATCTGTCATATACGCGCAGAGCCAAGAATCTGTCATACGCATGCAGAGGCACAAATTTTGTCTTACGTGCACGCAGAGCCAACCCCCAAAGGGTCAAACATCACGACACACGGCCCAAAGCCTATGTGTGTGCCGCAATGGGTCCCAAAGACCTATCCAATCTGATAACCTGGAGGGTACTGCAAAGGTGGTTTGAAAACCATTCTTCCATAACCCCATCGTAAATATATAAAAAATAAAACTTAGTCCTTTCATATCCTTTTAAACTTTCTTTAGCAAAACCAAATTCATAAATCCATGAAACTTTGAGTATGCATTTGTTCAACTCACAATATCTAAATTCATAAATTCAAGAAACTTTGAATACAAAAACCATATATATCAATTTAAGCTTAGGAGATAAGATTTTTTTTAAAAACCAAATTCTAACTCAAAATCTTTTAGCTTAAAATTCAAACTCATTATAGCCAAGAAATAGAATTTAGTCATCAACTTTTAAAACAATTCAGAAAAATTAAAAGTTAGTCAACTCACAGATTAACCAAGCTATGCACAATCCTTTCCGAGATTGTTTCCATCTCACAATTCAACACTTGTTCGCCACTAACGGTAGTCAAGAGACGAAGCTCCATCGACCTAATACAAAAATACGCTTACTTTAATATGCCGAACATTAATCCCACTTTAGAATTAACGTTACTGGTATAAATTTAACCAAGGAGTCAAACCCTTTCGAGAACTTACCTAAATCTCTCTTTCAATTTGATTCCACGTTTGGTAACCAACCGATCATATATTCGAGCTTTTCAAACCTCCTTAATTCACAAGTAACAACCAACCATCAGTCTAACTCAATTACAGTCGATCCACTCACAAAATAGAAATATCCCTAATTAGACGGATACGAATTATACCTTTCTCGCGTTCCATAACCTTCGCGACTCGGTCACCTAATTAATCCAAAAACCAAACAATAACTATAATTCAAACTCCAATTAACCTTAATTATCCAACTCACTTCTCACTCTTAATCCAAATTTCCAAATCAATTACGTAAAAGAGAGTTACAGTTTATACCTTAGCCGGTGCTTATTCGGGAGTCAGTTTCATATCACTAAGACGTCCGTTCGAGGTTCGATTTCCAATTCGAGTTCTCCATCAGCTGAAATCCACCCTAAAATCAACCAATAGGTCATTAGGAATCTAAAAATAGTCCTAGGAGGTGGGAGAGGGTCGAAACCTGCTCGAAACCACTCCAGTCGCCGCCACGCGCGGTGGTCCCGCAGTGGCTGACGGCGGTGAATAGTCGTCGTTTCCCAAACTTCTCATATGAGTGAAAAAAATATACAAACATGTAGATAACGACGAGAGGAACAACTTTTATACCTGGGTCGACCACAAAAGGAGGCTGAAAATGGCCTGAACACACCTCGGATTCGCGGCACCTATGGTGGCTTTAATGGCAACTATCAAAATACTGAATTAAAACATGAATGGTGACCTGGAACTGGAAGCCCATGAAGAGAGAAGAAGATCCATGCCAAGAACTCCATGAATGGTGGCCGGAGTCGTCGGAAATCGGCGAAAAACCGTCATTAGGGGCGTCACCTTTCGAGCTTCAATTCGCTCAGTACAGTGTGATATAGGGTGCGTGTGATATACCAAAAGAAAGAGGAAGTCAATACAAAGCCATAGCCACCAAGATTGCATCAATCGGACATCGGACGAAGAAGTTATGGCCGGTCAAAGTTGAGAGGGTGGTGGTCAAAACGGGAAGAATTTTCTGGAAAATGGGGAGGGGCTGCTGCTATGCGGGAGAGAAGAAAGGGTCAGCTGGTTTTTAAAATGGCTGATCCACGAAATTACCATAATGCCCTCCAACTTCAAATGCCCATAATTTTGTCTACGTAACCTCGAATCGCGATCCGTTTTCGCCTACACGTTCGTGAGTACGAGCACTTTCCAACCATACCAAGATTGAAATTTTTAAAATTACTTTTCAATTAAACCCCTTTGGAAACCCAAACTTCTTTTTTTTGTTAAGGGCATAACCGTCCACACCTTAATTAATTCACCAATAATGGATCTGAGGTCTGAAAAATGTTCCATAAATTCCTATGGCTTCCTCTTGCCTTGTACTATTTTCCTACCCCTCAACTTCAAACTTTGAGTCCACGAAAATTATTCAACTTAATTTAAATGCTTCCAAATATTTCCCAATAAATCTTTCATGACTTAAATTTAATCACCAAAAATCATTTTAATTACAATTAGGTCTCTATAACTCCAAAACTTATTATTGTCTCCCAATTAATTTACTAAAAAAAAAAATTCTTGGGTCCCACAACTTAACTTTTCTTCTTGCTTCTTAGGTCCACAACCAATAAAATTTTAAATTCATAATGAAATTTGGATCGGGTTGTTACAAGCGATGCAAATGCAGATGGAGCTGTCAAGTGCTCGGCGTGATCGGTAGCTGCATCTGCATTTGCATCTACAGTTAGTGTTCCATTTTTTTATTTTTTATAATTGTTTTAATATTTGTGGGATTGATTAAGAAATTTTATTGATTGAAGATTTAAAATTAGTGTTTTTTTATTGAGAATATATAAGGCATTGTAATATTCAATATTGTAACTGAAAATGTAGTTAATGTCAAACACAAATATACTGCGGAGTAC
Source organism: Dryas drummondii (assembly GCA_003254865.1). Taxonomy (NCBI): domain Eukaryota; kingdom Viridiplantae; phylum Streptophyta; class Magnoliopsida; order Rosales; family Rosaceae; genus Dryas; species Dryas drummondii. The sequence continues at coordinate 38,621 of QANW01007699.1, read as the reverse complement.
TCGACAATAATTTTTATCCTTGATGTAATTAAAGCACCCTTATATTTATTGAAAGTATATTTCTCTTCTCGTGCATGATCAGGTAGTTTATATTTTGGGCCAATCACAAATAAATCAATACAACTTTTCACAATTACATATTAATTAATGCACTTTTTCATAATTTTATTTTAGTTATTATTGACCAAAATAAAAAAAGATAAATTACAATAGATTAATAAACATACATTACTATGTACTGCTACGCAGCAAAACGGCTTAAAGTTTAGCTCCCAGGTTCTGGGCAACACGCACCAAAATACATGACATCATCATGTGAATTGGGTTTAGTGACTAAAGTGAGGTATAATTTCTAAACTCATTGGCTTTTATGGGAACAGAAAATTTACATTGATCATTATATAATACTAAAATGTTATATTGATTTAAATGTAATTTGTTATTATATTTATGAGAAAAGTTTAGCTAAAGGACTCCAACTATAGTCAATGTCCCTATATAGAACATTAATTTCTCTTTGTGTCAACTAATGACTGAAACTTTCATTTTGTGTCAATTAAGGACCTCGTTTTTTTTTTTTTTCAATTTTTATCTCAACTTTGACCCGACGTTGAATCCATCAAACCTCTACCAAATGCAGAAAAATTATACTGGTTTAAAGCTATGCATCTCCTCTTTACAACCATATCAAGAACACTCAAATTGAACTTCTACAACTCCAGATAATCGGTCCAAAAGTAGGGTACCCGAAATTGTCCAATTTTCTATATATTTTTCCAAAAGTCTGATTGGACAGTTTCGGGTACCCTACTTTGGGGTCGATTATCTGGAGTTGTAGAGATCTGATTTGAGTGATCATTATATGGTTGTAAAGAGAAGATGCATAGCTTTAAATCTAGTATAAGTTTGATGAATTTGGTTGAGGTTTGATGGGTCCAATGTAGGGCCAAAGTTGATATAAAAAAAAAAAAAAAAACTAAAAAAACAGGGTCCTTATTTAACACAAAATGAAATTTCAGTCCTCAGTTAACACAAAATGAAATTCATTTCCTGAATAAGAACATGAGGTATAGTTGAAGTTCTTTAGCTAAAATTTTTCCAAAGAGATAATATATTTTCTGTGTGATGCACAAGTTTAGAACTTGTTTATTTTACAACTCACAATGATCAACTTGGCTTATTATGTTATTAGAGGGCCAATCAGATTGTACAATCTATCCGGAATTCAATTGGAACCTTGGGAATCCTCCCCGCATGCAACAACTAGCATTAAATAGTCCAAACCAAAATTTTAATTTATTAATTAACTATTGGGGGGTGATTTGGATTGAAAAATTGGAATATTTTTGTAAATTCCGATCCGAAAAATTTCGAAGCCATTCTGATCCGATCGATATTTCTGAAATTATGCCAATTGATTCTGTATTTATATTAATATTATATATTTTATCTTTATTTAGTTTATGAAAGCAAGTACAAACACTACCTCCTTGTTTTTCCATGCAATTAAAACTTACTAGATTATTTTTTTTCTTGCTTTTCTAGATTTTTTTAGAATTAATTATTCTAGGATGCATGACACGCATCCTAGTTAAGCTGCCCTACACATATTTTTAAAATTTAACAATAAGGTTACTTTTGTAACCTCCAGGTCAATTAGGTAAATGCGGTAGCCAGCTGTCCACTTTGTCATGAGCATATATTGCAGCATAGAAGAAGTCAAAGAACCTCATAATCCACAGCATCTTAGCCTTCTTAATCTTAGCCCTCCTCTTTCTCTCTCTCTCTACCATCGAAGGCAAACCCCAGCCCAGCCCAGCCCAGCCACGACGAACAAACTCTACTTTGCACTGCCGCATGCTCTGCTCTTCCCCTTCTTCTTCTCCTCCTTCTTTCTCTCTCTCTCTCTCTCTCTCTCTCTCTCTCTCTCTCACTCTCTCACTCTAGTATAGTCCGGGACTGTTTAATTTCTGGTTTTCTAGGTATTGAAGGCATGAAGTATTCTAGATGCAATTATGATGAAGAGGGAGTGATGCTTGGTTTGCTAGAAAGTATTACATTTATGGTCGTTTCAGTTGTCTGGTGCAGTTTCAATTTCAGTTCGCAGTTTCAGTTTACTGTAAAAGTAAGAAAGAAGAAAATTAGAATAGAAAATCCATAAATTTCATGTTTTTTGCAAATTTAGAAGTAGATGATTATGGGTTTAGGGTTACCTTGAGTCAAATTTTGCAGATTTTGTGTTGATGATGTTCTGATTTTTTGAAATTTTATGTTTACTGTAGCAGTGTCTTTGCTTTTGGTATGGTGAAATATGAACAATTATTTTGGCATGTGGTGTTTTGTCCTTGTTAGTGGCGCTTGGATGTTAGGCCTTTTAGAATGTTATTTGCAAGTTAAATTTATGGGTTTCGGTAGTGCTTTTTGGTTAACTTTTTGAGTTGTTAGTATTTTGGAATTAACGGATTTTTTTTTTCTAGTATGATATGGTTCTCGATGTTATTTAAATTAATATTTTGTATATTTTTTTTAAAATTTGACATATACTTTAATTACATTCTAATATAAACATTGAAACGCATCATAATCTTTTGTCAAATCTAAGGATGCTCTAATAAATATTCCGAAAATAAGAAAAAGTGAAAAATTCTGATTTTTATCTGAAAATTCCGAAATGTGATATTTTGAAAAAATTCAAAAATTCCGAGAAATCCAAAAAATTATGAATCGGAATGAGATACTGAAATTCTAATTTTTTTGATTGAAATTGAAACACCGTATTTCTAATCTCATCTGGCCAAAACACACCCTTAATTAACTATAATGTTATTATAGTCATAAATCTCAAAGTGAGTAACAGTAATCTAATATTCCAATAAGAGTCCCCTTTTCAAACTTTGAATAAGAAGTGGAAAATTTTAATTTGAATCTTAGCCTACTTATATTGGGATGCAGATTTGTAGTTTGAGAATATTTACTTTTGTACTCAAGGTCAGAGTTTGAATTCGTTCTCTTTCTTTGGCCTCTTTTGTAACAAAAAGAAAGATTACTTATATTTGATTGAAGTTCGACTCTTATTCTCTATTCATTTGGAAAAATTATTCTTGATATTGTCATGTTCAAGTGTACAGAATAATATTTTCATTTTCAAATAAATAAACTCAAAATTGAATTAATTACTCTAGGATTAATGATAGTCATACCTTTTACCCTATAGTACACCTATTTTTAAAATGTAATAATAAGGTTAAATATTTAACAATTAGGTTAGTCACCTAACCCACACTTGTTCAATATAGTGTTCAGACTCTTCTAGAACAAGGGATCTTCAAACTTGTTGCAATCTTCTTCACTTTTGTCCATTTTCGATCTTTGACGATTTTGCACAACGATCTTCTTTGATTTTGCGCATCGATCTTCTTCGATTTCGCACATCATTCATCTTTGATTTCGCATATCGACTTCTTCAAATTCACACATCGATCTTCTTTTCTCTTCTCAATTTCTCTTCAGCGATTTCTCACGTAATTTGATCTTCTTCGATTTCATGATTCAATCTGAGTTTTAAGGCATGGTTGGCTTTCTTTGTATGATTTATTTATTTTTTTCGATTTTTGCTTTTCAAATTTGTTGATCGATATATGTCTTTATTTCGCGCTCAAATTTGTAGCTGATTGCATTGAAGTCAATTTCTATAATCGAATTTTCAAATTTATTTTTCCTTTTCTTCCCCCCGTGACTTCCAGACTTTCAGTACCCTTCCACTTCCTTGGTCTTCCACTTGCAGTAGTCTTCTTTTCTTCTCTTCACTGTGAAACTTGTTTTTCTTTCCAGTCTGTCACTCCCTCCTAGGCCTCACCAAAAAGCCCAAGGCCCGAAGCCCACCCGGCCCATTAGGCCCGAAGCCCACCCAGCCCATTAGGCCCGAAGCCCGATTTGGCCCGAAATTTGGGCCGGCCAGGCCCGGCCCGAAAGTCTCTTGGGTTGGGCTTGGGTCATCCCCTTGAAGCCCATGGGCCGCCCGAAGCCCGGCCCGTTTAGGCCCGCCCAAAGCCCGCCCCAAAGCCCAATTTGGGAATCATAACATATTTAATAGGTTTTTCGTTTGTTTACCCTAATAAATTATTAATATGCTTATTAAGTTATTATATAATTCTATAATGTTAGTAAATAGTAATAGTGTAAACTATGTAATACCATAAATAATAAAGTAATAAACTTTTAAAATTATATACAACATTACAAGTATAATAAAACATAATTGTATATGTGTATATACAACTTTTATAATACAACTATAATTAAAGTTATTAAACCACGATCGTCAATTCATTAATTCAACGATCTGAACCGTTCATTTTCTATTTTCATAGTCAAAGATCATTCTTCCAAAAAATTGGCTAAATCGGAATTCATCTACCCATTCGATTATCATTAGAAAAACCACGATCGTTCATTAATTCGACCACCGTTACGTCACTTTTACATCTCCGATTAAGCTAATTTTTTGCAAGAATTCTTTTTGAGTGGGGAACTAAAACTTGAACGGTTCGGATCATTGAAAACACGATCGATATGTGAGCTTCTGCATATAAATACACTTAAAGAGTATAATTCTAATAACTTTCCCGTTGAAACCTTGTTGTTTCCATAATTATAAAGACCACAACATGATTTCAACAATCCGACCCATTCATTTTCTATGTTCATAGTCAAAGATCATCCATACAAAAAATCGGCTAAATCGAAATTCATCTACCCATTCGATCATCATTAGGAAAACCACGATCATTCATTTATTCGACCACAATTATGTCACATTTACATCTCCGATTGAGCTAATTTTTTGCACGAATTATCTTTGAGTGAGGAACTAAAATTTGAACAGTTTGGATTGTTGACAACACAATTGCATCATTTGTTTATAAAAATATGTAATAAAATATATAATAAAACATATGTACATTTATGTTTTATTATAGTTGTAATGTTGTATATAATTTTAAAAGTTTATTATTTATGGTATTACACTATTACTAACATAATAGTATTATATAATAACTTAATAAGCATATTAATAATTTATTGAAGTAAACAAACGAAAAAGCTATTAAATATGTTATGATTCACAAACTTAATAAATAAACTAGTCAGCTCAGTTGGTTGAGAGTTGAACCTTGCTATGTGAGGTCTCATGTTCAAATCACAACATAGCTAAAATCTTATATTTTTTTTTGAAAATATATATGTGTCTAAATAGGCTTTGGGCCCATTTTGGGCCGCCCGTTCGGGCCTAGCCCGGCCCGGCCCTCCAAGCCCGCAAGCCAAAGCCCGATGGGCGGGCCTTGGGCTTGTGTATTAAAGCCCAAGCCCGGCCCGGCCCGGCCCGAAAGCCCTATTAGGCTTCTATAATTCAAGCCTGAGCCCGGCCTGAACCCAAAAAATTTGGGTGGCCCATTGCCGACCCCTACTCCCTCCTCCCTCTTTCCTCATTGATCTCTTCTCTCTCTTCCCTCTCCTTCCCCCAATCTCCCTTTCTTCCTCCTCTCCTTCTCCGGATCTCTTCTCTCCCGATCTCTTCTCTCCCTCCGACGATGGCAGCTCTATCTCTTCCTCCCTGATCTCTTCTCTCCCTCCGGCGACGGTGCTCTGCCTCTTCCTCCCCTCTCTACCTCCGGCTCTACAACCGAAAATTTCACCGAAATTTCGATGAAATTTTTCGACATTAATTTGGTATTATGTTAAAATTTCCATACCTCTAAAAAACAAAATTTTCGGCGAAATTTCACCGAAAATTTCGAAATTTTAATCCTTGGTTACTAATGTCTTATATTATGTGATAAAAATACATTTGTATAAGTAATTTTTAGATATAACTAACAATTATAAATTGTAACGAGTAACAATAATAGTTACAATTGTAATTCGTAGGGATAAATGTTAGCTCTTTTTTTTTTTTTTTTTTTTTTACTTTCTCATTCGACATTCTCTCTTATTAATTATTTTCATTTTGCAGTATGTGTAGCTCATGATCGGAACCGTTTATTTTTTAGATCACCATTTAAATGTCATCTCTATAAAAATCAATCAAATTGAAAATTGTTTGGTCATGTAATTATTTTCAAATAAGTAGATTGTGAATCTAACTATCCATTCCTAAAATCGTCTGTTTATTTGACTAATTTGCCATGTATTGTCCTTGCTTATCTATTAGAAATTTAGAACTCTGATTTGTCATTTACCAAACTAACCTGACAAGAAGTGAGAGAGGTGAGTAGGTTGGGTTGGGGAAATGACAATTTTGTCACTAAAGACAACAATGACATTAATTAGACAAACGCTTGAGCATTGACATTATCTATTAAATCCCACTCCCATTCTCTCTTTCTTAATTTTTCTCCATTCACTGAAGAGCTAGCTAGTTCCTAAATCGATCGCTCTCATGGAGAAGATCCAGCACAAAAATGTGGAAGTAAGAGGACTAAAGCTTCATGTAGCTGAAATTGGAACTGGTAACATCTAATATTCTGATCGAGCAATATTCATTTTCTCTACTCTTTTCTTTCCTAGATTTCCCTTAGAACAATGCACATATATATATATATATATATGACTGCTTTTGCAGGTCCAAAGGTTGTGGTATTCCTGCATGGATTTCCAGAAATTTGGTACACGTGGAGGCACCAGATGGTTGCTGTGGCAAACAAGGGCTACCGAGCCATATCCATTGATTTCAGGGGGTATGGGCTTTCGGAGCAGCCAGCTGAGCCGGAGAAGGCCACCTTCATCGACCTTGTCCACGATGTTGTTGCCCTTTTGGATTCTCTGGCCATTGACAAGGTAATAATTTATAATCAACACACTAATTCGATCACCCACTTCTTGCAAGAGTATTAATTTTAGGCACTTTAATTAATTAATTTCTCAGTTTTAGGAACTTTAATTAATTTCTCAATTTTAGGCACTTTAGTTTGATTAATGGTTGGTGAGTGGTAGGTAACTTGGACTGTACTGTTTTCTAATTTGTCGGCATTTATCCTAGAATCTTTCTAGACCCTGCATGTCATCGCAAGTTGTCTTTTTCTTTTTTGTTTTTTTAACTTATTATTCCGTAGTGAGATGTATTAAAATGGCATAAATTCAATTTAGACATATAACTATATAAGCTATTTCAATCGGGTCCATAAATTTTAAAATATTTCAAATATACACCCAATCTATTATCTAAATTGAAAAATGAGTTTCTGTCCATTGATTCATTGAGAGATCAGTTTAATGACAGCTTAGCTTTTGTTGACCGGGATTACTTGGCGACGTGGCGCTATCTCAGCAAACATTTTCCGCCAAATGAGCGACACAGGCCCACAATTTAATAATAATAGAGAGAGAGTTTGAGGGCCCATGTCAGGAGTTAGGTGGACCCGTGTCGCTCATTTCCCGCCAAATGAGCGACACAGGTCCATCTAACCCCTGACACGGGTCCACAAACTCATCATCTCTTTCTCGCTTGTTGAACACAAGTGAGGGATTTATATTCGAATTTGGGGGAAAACGTGATGTTTTTTAGAGACTAAATGGTCAGGAGAGCGTTCGACGAGCGGGAAAGAGGTGATGGGTGTGTGGGCCCGTGTCAAGTGGACATGTGTTCCTCATTTGGCGGGAAATGTATGCTGAGTTGGTGCCATGTCGCCAATTAATCCCCTTTAACAAAAGCCAAGCTGACATTTAACTAGGGCTGCCCTTTGGTTTGGTTTTTACCGAACCGACCGACTACCGACCGAATTTTTTTGGTTTGGTATACCGATTTTCACAATTCGAAAATCGGAAATCCGAAACCGAAAATATCCGAAAAAAGTTGGTTTGGTTTTGGTAAAAACCGAAAAAAGTTGGTAAACCGACCGATTACCGAAAATTATTACCGAAAGAAACCGAATCGATTATTACCCAAAAAACCAAAATATATACCGAAAAAATTGAAACAATTACCGAAATTTAGTTATATATGCTTATATAATACTAGTATGTTAGTGGTACAATAAATATTAAACTACTAATATCTTAAACAACTATTAAAAAATATAATTGTATAATGTTATCATATTAATATTATCAAAAGTGTGAGTTAAGATATAGAGTCATTCTCTAATAAAGTAAATGTTATTATTTTTAGGAAAATAAAAATCTCATCTTTAGGTAAGTAATGCATATATACACTCATATTTATCGGTATATATACATACTAAATTAATAGGATATGTACTAATACATATTATTAAACTAATTATACTAGTATATATAATTACTAGGGTAAAATACTAGTACTATACAAAACTACCAATACTACTCGTGCAAATATATATTCATCAAACATTATATTTTATGCATCATATTTGATTAAATTTTAATTTATATTGGTATATAATAATTAGTATTATTATAATTAAACTGAAAATGAACCAAAGATATACCAAAGTAAACCGAAAATATACCAAAATAAATCGAAAATGAACCGAAAAATATCCGATACCAAAATTACCGAAATCGAACTGAAAACTGAAATTTACCAAAAATTACCGAACCGAAAAATACCGAAACCGAAAAATACCGAAATCGAAAAATACCGAATTTTTTGGTTTTGGTTTTGGTAAGCCCCAATACCGATCCGAACCGACCGATGGGCAGCCCTACATTTAACTGATCTCTCAATAAATTGATGGACGAAATTTCATTTTTCAATTTACATAATAAATCATGTGTATATTTGAAATATTTGAAAGTTCGTGGATCTCGTTGAAATATCATATATAGTTATGTGTCTAAATTGAATTTATGCCTATTAAAATAGGTTAAATGACATTTTTTATCATTATAATTTTAGTCATTTCTCATTTTTCTCCCGTCATTTTAATTTTGAAAATTTTAATCATCATATACTTTCATAATGGTCGCAACTAAGTCTAAAGCATTAAACCCATCCATTTTGAAGATATAAATTTGATGTGGCACACACGTATTTGGTTTATGCATGAGCATTTTGGACACTTTTGTCTGAAATGGACGGGGTTAATGTGTGTGTTACATCAATTTTTTGTTTTCAAAATAAACGAAATTAACCTTTTAGACTTGATTAAGATCGTTATGGAAGCACATGATTAAAATTTTCAAAGTTAAAACTACAAAATGACAATAAAAAATAATTAAAACTACAGCTACCAAAAAAGCAATTTGGCCTAAAAAGTAAGATATATATATATATATATAAGGTTTCCTTAACTATAAGGGTTCGACGACATATTTTGTTACTCGAAACGACAAAAGATTTTGCTTTTACTTTTTAGTAGGGGTGGGCACGGTGTGGTTCGGCTCACTTCACCCCGAGAACCATGCACCGCGCCATAAATGTTTTCTCGGTGTGGTTCGGTGTTGTAAACCGAACAAATTAGAGAAAAACCAAACCAAACCAAACCAAACCATTGCAAAGACGGTTTGGTTCGGTGCATGCACGGTTTTAAAATAAATACAACCTACTTAAAACAAAGTTAAGAACTTACTTAAAAGTTAAAACAAATAAAACCTGCTTAATACTTAAAAGTTACTAGTTTACTACAACAACAAAAATAACTACAAGTCTACAACCAAACAAAGTTAAGAACCTGCTTTCTTAATTTCTTTAGGCATTACAAGCCAACCAAACAAAGTTAAGAACCTGCTTTCTTAATTTCTTTAGGTTTGTCTGATGACTTGAATCACTTGATGAGTGAATGTCTTCTTCTTTTTTTGGTTGGAGAGTGAATGTCTGAATGAATATGTGATTTACTGATTTTGTCATTTTTTATTTTTGTTTTTGTTCTATTGACTTATTGAGTATTGAGTCTATTGACTCTATTCAAATATTACAGACTTTACAATATTAATTATTTAATTAGTTTAATTTAGGTATGCCACTATCTGATGAGTGATGAGTGATTTCTAAGTGATTTTGTGATTTTTAATTTGTTCTTTTTGTTTTTGGTCTATTACAGTATTTATTTGGTTTTTTTTATTTTTTCTGTTTTAGTTATTTGGGGTTTCGTTTGGGGTTTGGGTAGATTGGGGTTTCATTTGGAGTTTTGGCAAATTAGGGTTATATCTAATATAAGATTATAATCTGTAACTATATATATTATATAATCTATTTTTTAGTCTATTTGTTTGGTTTTTTTAATTTATTTTATTTGGCATTTCGTTTGGGGTTTGGGGAGATTGGGGTTTCGTTTGGGGTTTGGGTAGTAGGGGTTTCATTTGGAGTTTTGGCAAATTGGGGTTATAAGTTATAAGTTATATCTAATATAAGATTATAATTTGTAACTATATATATTATATAATCTATTTGTTGGTCTATTTTTTTGGTTTTTCTAATTTATTTTATTTGGGGTTTCGTTTGAGGTTTGGGAAGATTGAGATTTCGTTTGGAGTTTGGGCAAATTTGGGTTATAAGTTATAACTATATATAAGATTATATATAAGTATATAACTACTATAGAGTAATGAGTATAGTATATATATAACTATATACTACTATAGTATATACTAGTATACTACTATAATTATAGATTACTTATATAGTTATATATAACTATTGTAGTATGTATACAACTATATACTAAGTTACTAACTATATAGTTATATACTAAGTTTATATATAACTCTATATGCATAAAACATTATTATATAGACTATAGACTATAGAGTATATAGAAATAGAATAGACTAATTTTATTATATAAGATATAACTAAAATTATATACTAAAACATTATTATATATATATAATATTAAACTCATAGGGTTATATAAAATATATTTTAGGGTCTAAAATAAAAATGTATAAAATGTGTATAAAAATGTATAAAATGTGAACAAAAATGTATAAAATGTGCATAAAAATATATAATTATATTTTTTAAAAATTACTCGATTTGGTTAGGGTTAAATGAGCATAAAACCAAAACCGAAATCGTCCATATACGGTTTGGTTCGGTTTTCTCTTACGGTGTTGACTTTTCGGTCAACTCGGTTTTTTTTCGGTTTTTTTACGGTGGGTTTGGTTCGATTTTTCGGTGCGTCGGTTATTATGCCCACCCCTACTTTTTAGGACAAAAAGCATGCAATATTGATCAATCGACACTTCATGTTGATCGATTGACAATTCACATCGATCCCAACTACAACTGCAGTTGCAATTAACAGCTGTATATAGCTGCAAATGCAGTTGCAATTAATATTACAATATTGCAGTTATACTGACTTTAAATCTAGCTTAACCAATAAATCTCCTAAAACATATTTAAGCACACTAAAAAACCCTAATAAATTCTACAAATATTAAAATTCAAGTAAATAATGAGAGAAAAAAGACTTTTTTTTTGCAACTGTTGCTACAGTTGTTGATCAATTGGTACCTATGTCAATTAATTGATAGTCTAAAAACAATGTCTTTGATGTTAAAAAATTTAGTTGTATGTGTCCTTAATTAAATGTAACAAATCAAAATAGCATCTTTATGAATAATTTCAGGAGCTGTCATACCCTACATAGTTATAAACTAGATATATATATATATATATATATACTGTACTTTTTTGGCTCACATATTTAATGCATACAAATTATTTTGTTGTATTAATGCTTACAAAATTTAATGATAATTTAACTTTTTAGATCAGAAAAAAAAAAATTTATTATTAGACGTATTGCACAAGGGAAATTTTATGGGTAAATAACCATTTTGCTCTTCGTAGCTTGATAGTTTAAATTTGTTTCTGTATTTTGATTTTTTTAATAAAGTTTTTTTAGTTTGCATTTTGTTATAATCAAGTTCAAAATTAAAATTTGCCCAAATTTTAGATAGTGAATCCTTTTCTTTATGGCTTTATCAACTCAGGAGTGCAACTGTTCGAATATGATGATCATTTTGCTCCTAAAGTCGCAATGGCTAACATTACACATGGTTTCTACATGAATTTTATTCCAAAAATTGGATGCAATTTTAATTTTGAACTTGATTATAACAAAATTAAAATTATGGAGACTTGATTGAAAAAATAGAAACTACAAGGACAACTAAGGTCAAACTAAATGGACCAAAATGGTCATTTGCCTAAATTCTATATATACCCAACTAAACGCTTTCATAAGATAATATTTTGTCCCAAAACATCTTATATTTTGCACCTTAAGAAAATTATAAATAAACTTAAAAAAAAAAAAAAAATGAAAAATCCAATTCCCACCTCTTAAAATATGGTCAATAACATTCGAGTTCTTAAGAAACGACCTGTAGAATAATATTAGCAACTTTAATTTTGACTTCTTGAGCAGGCCAGACACCATGCACTTGAAAAGAACTAGAGCATATATCTTCGAATATGCATATATATCTTCGATCATTTTTAATGCAACTGTTAAGACCACTATCATTGTATTGTTGTTATTCATTTACGTATTTAAATACAGTCTGCATATATGCAAGTGAACAATATCTTGACTTCCTTTTTAAATTGTTGAGTACTGGTAGAAATCAAAGTTCATTATATGCATATAGCTTAAAAAGTTCTAATATTTGATTGTTGAAACCAGGCTTTTCTTGTTGGGAAGGATTTTGGAGCTGTTCCTGCCTACTTAGTAGCTGCTCTCCACCCAGAGCGGGTAACTGGCATCGTAACACTTGGTGTTCCTTTCACTCTACCAGGTCCCTCTACTGTCCAAAATCATCTCCTTCCTCCAGGCTTTTACGTAACAAGGTGGCAGGTATATGTTGAGACAAAGTCGATCCTCACTAATTGGTTTTGAGTTGAATGCTTCAGTTTCTTCAGTATATATCTTTTTTCTATCAACATCTTCATTTTCTCGATAAATCTTTTCATCCCGGCATCTGTTGTAATCATTACAAGGTTGATTCAATTATGATATTACTGCTAATTAAGTTGTTACCTATGTTACCTAATTCCAGGAGCCAGGGCGGGCAGAAAAAGATTTCGACCGCTTTGATGTTAAGAGTGTGATAAGGAACATCTACATTCTCTTCTCTGGAAGTGAGGTCCCAGTAGCTGCTGAAGACCAAGAAATCATGGATTTGTTTGACCCAACCACTCCTCTGCCACCATGGTTTTCTGAGGTCTTGCAGTCTATGCATCTCTGTATGAGAAATCTGGATTTCGTTTTCCATTGCGAGTTCCATACAGGTAGATATTGTCCTAGTCCAACATATGATGCTAACTAGTCTTCCCAAAATTCGTACCCGAGAAACCATATAATCTAATTCTCTTGTTGATGCAGAACTCTGGAAACGGAATGCGGTTTAAATGATCCAAAAGTCTCAGCTCCATCACTGCTTATCATGGGTGAGAAGGACTACTTCTTAAAATTTCCAGGAGTGGAGGACTACATACGATCTGGGGCAGTGAAGCATTTCGTGCCTGATTTGGACATTACATTCATTGCAGAAGGGTGTCATTTTGTGCATGAACAATTTCCAGAGCACATTAATCAGCTGATTATCGGTTTCCTTGACAAGCATAGTATCTAATATAGATGCTCAATGTGCCTGGGAACAATATAATTTAGGAGAAGAAAATAATGTCAAATATGTGTGGCATATATATGCTAAAAAGGCTTGGTCTTTACATTGCAATTTGGGAATAAAGAAACTCTTGCTCCTTTCATTCTATCTTGTGTCATCTCCACATGATGATCAGCTCGTTCTGAAAATATATGCATATGACTTTCGATTTCCTGCTTGATAGAAAAATTCTCTTTGTGCGTGACAACACGTGCCAATAAGTAGACAAACACTTTGTTAATCAAAAAGACAGTTTGTGCATGTCAAGTGCGTTAATGGTCATCGTACTAAACCGTCGAGCGATGCAAATGCAGATGGAGCTGTCAAGTACTGCTCGGCGTGATCGGTGCGCTGCATCTGCATTTGCATCTACAGTTAGTGTTCCATTTTTTTTTCTTGTTTTTTTAATTGATTTAATATTTGTGGGATTGATTAAGAAATTTTATTGATTGAAGATTCAAAATTAGTGTTTTTTTATTGAGAATATATAAGGCATTGTAATATTCAATATTGTAACTGAAAATGTAGTTAATGTCAAACACAAATATACTGCGGAGCACTCAACAATAATTTTTATTCTTGATGTAATTAAAGTACCCTTATATTTATTGAAAATATATTTCTCCTCTCGTGCATGCCGACGAGGTAGTTTATATTTAGGGCCAATCACAAATAAATCAATACAACTTTTCACAATTACATATTAATTAATGCACTTTTTCATAATTTTATTTTAGTCATTATTGATCAAAATGAAAAAAGATAAATTACAATAGATTAAAAAACATACATTACTATGTACTGCTACGCAGCAAAATGGCTTAGAGTTTAGCTCCTGGGTTTTGGGCAAAGACGTAAACCCCAAGCCATAAGCTAGCTCTAGAACCCTAATTTTAAACTATAAACCTTAATTATAAACCCTAAACCCATTTATATACCATAAATCTCATTTTTATACCCTAAACTAAATTAAGGGCAAAGTTGTAATTTTATGCCCATAAGTAATGAAAAAAAAGGATGGAAAAATTGGTATTTTCTAACGCACCAAAATACATGACATCATCAAATGGATTAGGTTTAGTGACTAAAGTGAGGTATAATTTCAAAACTTATTGGCTTTTATGGGAAAAGAAAATTTACATTGATCATTATATAATACTAAAATGTTATATTGATTAAATGTAATTTCTTATTATATTTATGAGAAAAGTTTAGCTAAAGGACTCCAACTATATTCAATGTTCCTATTTAGAACATGAATTTCACTTTGTGTCAACTAATAATTGAAACTTTCATTTTGTGTCAATTAAGGACCTCGTTTTTTTTTTTTTTTTCAATTTTTATCTCAACTTTGATCCGACGTTGGACTCATCAAACCTCCACCAAACGCATAAAATTTATACTGGTTTAAAGCTATGCATCTTCTCTTTACAACTATATAAAGAACACCCAAATTGAACCTTTACAACTCCAGATAATGGCTCAAAAGTAGGGTACCCGAAACTGTCCAATTTTCCAGAATTTTTTCAAAAGTCGTATTGGACAGTTTCGGGCACCCTACTTTGGGGCCGATTATTTGGAGTTGTAGAGATCTGATTTGAGTGATCATTATATGGTTGTAAAGAGGAGATGCATAGCTTTAAATCCAGTATAAGTTTGCTGAATTTGGTTGAGGTTTGATGGGTCCAATGTAGGGCCAAAGTTGATATAAAAACTAAAAAAACAGGGTCCTTATTTAACGCAAAATGAAATTTCAGTCCTCAGTTGACACAAAGTGAAATTCATTTCCTGGATAGGGACATGAGGTATAGTTGAAGTTCTTTAGCTAAAATTTTTCCAAAGAGATAATATATTTTCTGTGTGATGCACAAGTTTAGAACTTTGGGGCCGATTATTTGGAGTTGTAGAGATCCGATTTGAGTGATCGTTACATGGTTGTAAAGAGGAGATGCATAGCTTTAAATCCAGTATAAGTTTGCTGAATTTGGTTGAGATTTGATGGGTCCAATGTAGGGCCAAAGTTGATATAAAAACTAAAAAACAGGGTCCTTATTTAACACAAAATGAAATTTCAGTCCTTAATTGACACAAAGTGAAATTCATTTCCTAGATAGGGACATAAGGTATAGTTAAAGTTCTTTAGCTAAAATTTTTCCATAGAGATAATATATTTTCTGTGTGATGCACAAGTTTAGAACTTGTTTATTTTACAACTCACAATGATCGACTTGGATTATTATGTTATGAGAAGGCCAATCAGACTGCACAATCTATCCGGAATTCAATTGGAACCTTGGGCATCCTCCCCACATGCAACAACTAGCATTAAATTGTCCAAACCAAAATTTTAATTTATTAATTAACTATTGGGGTGTGATTTGGATTGAAAAATTGGAATGTTTGTGTAAATTCCGATCCGAAAAATTTCGAAGCCATTCCGATCCAATCGATATTTCTGAAATTATGCTAATTGATTCCGTATTTATATTAATATTAATATTATATATTTTATAGTTTATGATTCCGTACAAACACTACCTCCTTGTTTTTCCATGCAATTAAAACTTACTGGATTATTTTTTTCCTGCTTTTCTAGATTTTTTTAGAATTAATTACTCTAGGATGCATGACACGCATCCTAGTTAAGCTGCACTACACATATTTTTAAAATTTAACAATAAGGTTACTTTTGTAACCTCCAGGTCACTTAGGTAAATGCAGTAGCCATCTGTCCACTTTGTCATGAGCATTGCAGCATAGAAAAAGTCAGAGAACCTCATAATCCACAGCATCTTAGCCTTCTTAGTCTTAGCCCTCCTCTTTCTCTCTCTTTCTCTACCATCGAAGGCGAACCCCAGCCCAGCCCAGCCACGATGAACAAACTCTACTTTGCACTACCGCATGCTCTGCTCTTCCCCTTCTTCTTCTCCTTCTTCTCTCTCCTTCTCTCTCTCTCTCTCTCTCTCTCTCTCTCTCTCTCTCTCTACCTCACTCTATTATGGTCTGGGACTGAGAAAAGGTGAAACTGGGAAAGAGAAGAGGGAGCACTGGCAGTAGGTGACTTGTAAGCTTTTCAGTTCACAGAGATTTGCTCTATGCTTTTCATTTTTCGTTTTTGTTGTTGTGCAGTTTCAGTTAACTTGTATGCTTTGTTTTTCTAGTTATTTTGTTTAATTTCTGGTTTTCTAGGTATGGAAGGCATGAAGTATTCTAGATGCAATTATGATGAAGAGGGAGTGATGCTTGGTTTGCTAGAAAGTACTACATTTATGGTCGTTTTAGTTGTCTGGTGCAGTTTCAATTTCAGTTCGCAGTTTCAGTTTATTGTAAAAGTAACAAAGAAGAAAATTAGAATAGAAAACCCATAAATTTCATGTTTTTTGCAAATTTAGAAGTAGATGAATATGGGTTTAGGGTTACCTTGAGTCAAATTTTGCAGATTTTGTGTTGATGATGTTCTGATTTTTCGAAATTTTCTATTTACTGTAACAGTGTCTTTGCTTTTGGTAAAGTGAAATATGAACAATTATTTTGGCATATGGTATTGTGTCCTTATTGGTGGCGTCTGGATGTTAGGCCTTCTAGAATGTTACTTGCAAGTTAAATTTGTGGACTTGGGTAGTGCTTTTAGGTTAATTTTTTTAGTTGTTAGTATTTTGGAATTAACGGAATTTTTTTTTTCTAGTATAATATGGTTCTCGATGTTATTTAAATTAATATTTTGTATATTTTTTTAAAATTTTGACATATACTTTAATTACATTCTAATATAAACATTGAAACGCATCATAATCTTTTGTCAAATCTGAAGATGCTCTAATAAATATTTCAAAAATAAGAAAAAGTGAAAAATTATGATTTTTATCTAAAAGTTCCGAAATGTGATATTTTGAAAAAATTCAAAAATTTCGAGAAATCCATAAAATTCCGAATCGGAATGAGATACTAAAATTCCAAATTTTTTTATTAAAATTGAAACACCATATTTCTAATCCCATCCGGCCAAAACACACCCTTAATTAACTATAATGTTATTATAGTCAGAAATCTCAAAGTGAGTAACAGTAATCTAATATTCCAATAAGAGTCCCCTTTTCAAACTTTTGAATAAGAAGTGGAAAATTATAATTTCATTCTTAGCCTACTTATATTGGGATGCAGACTTGTAGTTTGAGAATATTTACTTTTATACTCAAGGTCATAGTTTGAATTCATTTTCTTTCTTTGGCCTCTTTTGTAACAAAAAGAAAGATCACTTGTATTTGATTGAAGTTCGACTCTTAATCTCTCATCATTTGGAAAAATTATTCTTGATATTGTCATGTACATAGAATAATATTTTCATTTTCAGATAAATAAACTCAAAATTGAATTAATTACTCTAGGATTAATGATAGTCATACCATTTACCCTATAATACACCTATTTTTAAAATGTAATAATAAGGTTAAATATTTAACAATTAGGTTAGTCACCTAACCCACACACGTTCAACATAGTGTTCATACTCTTCCAGAACAAGAGATCTTCAAACTTGTTGCAATCTTCTTCACTTTTCTCCATTTTCGATCTTTGACGATTTTGCACAACGATCTTCTTTGATTTTGCGCATCGATCTTCTTCGATTTCGCACATCATTTATCTTCGATTTCGCATATCAACTTCTTCAAATTCGCACGTCGATCTTCTTTTCTCTTCTCAATTTCTCTTCAGTGATTTCTCACGTACTTTGATCTTCTTCGATTTCTTGATTCAATCTAAGTTTTTCACGCAATTTGATCTTCTTTGATTTCTTGATTCAATCTAAGTTTTAAGGCATGGTTGGCTTTCTTTGTATGGTATATTTTTTTATTTTTTTATTTTTTTATTATTATTATTTTTTTTTTCTATTTTTGCTTTTCAAATTTGTTGATCGATATATGTCTTTATTTCGCGCTCAAATTTGTAACTGATTGCATTGAAGTCAATTTCTATAATCAAATTTTCAAATTTATTTTTGCTGTAGCTACAATTTCCGTTTGATTTTCAATTTTGTAGATCGATATTTATCTCTATTTTACGCTCAGATTTGTAGCTGATTTTGCAGAGAAACCATCAGTGAGGACTATGCTATAAATTCCAAGAGAATGACTACATACTTAGTGGAATTTTGCGTCCAATTTGGATGCTACCACCAAACCGGAAGGTCCAAATTTCATAAAGGAACAATGTTTCAGACCAGGTGAGTCCACTTGTAATAGTTTCCCTTGACAAATATAGCACCTGATGTGAATAATCTACAAGTCCAGAGGTGGAAAATTATTAGCAAACAGGAAAACTGAACTGTACTCTTCGCTATATGCTTAAGGTAGAAAATTGCATCACATGTGTGGGAAGAGTGACTTATTTCCCCTGTTATGTCATACTTCAGAGTGAAACTAGAATACAACCCACCTAAGGCATAACTGCAACTATATTTGATTCTCAAAAGGCTGTAAGGATTGTACATCTCATCTATTGTTTGTAGTGCATACTCTAATTCATCATGCATAATTGCAGAATATGAACTAGGCAAGCCACCGATTCAAAGGCAATGTAGAAAAGAAAGGAGAAAGGATTTCACAAAAGCAATATCTATAAACACATGATATACCTGTGAATGTGAACCATGTTGCACCATCTACTAACCTTATGTTGCTGACAAGTTTTTCCACAAGAGCTAAAGGTATTTTCATGATCTTGGAGGTCCCAAGAGCGAAGTTCTTAAATATACTTCTTTCTCATTTATTTGGCTTAATAGACCATACACAGTTTGGAAGGGAGGGAGGAGAGAGGGG
>QANW01007699.1:0-15065 GCA_003254865.1 Dryas drummondii | reverse complement strand
TTTTTTTTTTTCAATTTTAATCTTTTTAGTTTTTTTAGTTTTAGTTTTTTTTTTCAGTTTTTAGTTTTTTTTTGTTTTAAAAATATAAAATGACCAAATTATCCATTTTTGGACGGAAAAGTTAACGGAGTTGACGGATTGTCCCAAACTAACACAAACCCTAAATATGTGTCCTACACTAAGACAAACCCAAAGTGGTGTCCTAAACTAAGATTGACCCCAAAATAAGTGTCCTGTTTGAAAATTTTTCCCTAAATTTAAATTGTAATTTGCTCTAACTTTAAAAAGGAATGCATGGAGAATCTCATAAGTGTTAAAGGCCTTCTATAAGATAAAGTTGAGAGTGTAATTCATAATTTAAAAGACTAGTGTCATGCCATAATATAATAGAACATTTTATTTGTCCTAACTATTATTTCTCAACTTACTATCAAAAGTGAAAACTATTATTGCTCAACTTATATGTCATTCATACATTGAATTCTATAAAGAAAAATAAAAAAGTAAGAATAAATAGATAAATTGATATCACATAAGTTGGGAAACAGAAATTGAAAAAAAAAAAATTTAGACAATAACTTTTTTTTATTTTTTTTTTTTTTTTTTTTTTTTTGAGTTGGGAAGAGGAGGATTGAACTTGGGTGCATTGTAGGTCTGTAATTCTACGACCCTTCTAACTGGGCTACCTAACAACTGCAAACTTGGGCCTATTTGGTATTGCTTTTAGAACTGTCAAAAGTGCTTTTAGATTAATAAAAACGCTTCTAGTTGCGTTTGGAAAAAATTAAATAAAAATGTTTCTGAATTATAAAAGCGCTTTTAAGTTATTTTTTTATAATCATTTGACAGGTGCTTCGTCAAAAAGCACTTTTAAGTGCTTTTCCATGAACAACTTGAAATTTTTATAAAAATTTCTATGTGCTTATGAGTAGAAGTGCTTCCAACAAAAACGCTACTGAGTATAAGCGCTTCCTAAAAAGCAATGTCAAACGAGTTAGGTCTCATTTGTGGGAAAATATTTTGGATTGGATAATTACTTAGTAGGCTTAATAGTCATTTTGTCCCCTCAATTATAACATTGTATTTTTTATTAAAAAAAATTGTGTTTATTTACTATTTAAAATTGTACAAATGAATCTATCTATATCCTTGGCAAAAAAAAAAAAAAAAAAAAAATCTATCTATATAATAAAACAGAATAGTTTTTGAATTATCTTTGAGTCCGAATGGCTGAGATCGTTTTGGCTTAAATCCAATAATCGGTTATTTATTTTCCAAATTTACTTTCCTGCCCATGAGAATTGGTTTGTCACCTCTCTCTCCTTAATTAATTGTCGTCTCTCTCTCCTTAATTAATTTTTTCAAATTTACTTTTCGTTATCTATTAAACTGATTGCGTTTGCCAAAATATTGGTATTTGCGCAATAGAAAGAGCTGCTTCACATTCGTGGGAGCGAGTGCGGAGAGGCTATTACTATTATAAAGCCATAAGAAGGATTTAGTGTTACAGGGTTCACAAAAAATGAGATTGCCCAATATACCCTTCATTGAACGAAATAATCACACAAAATTAACCTAATAAATAAATATATAATTCTAAAATATATATTTTAAAATAAAATTTAAAAAAATAATAAAAAAACACTCCACCACCCTAAAATGTAGAAATAATAATTAAAAATTATAAAACATTGAAAAAAAAAATAAAAAAAAATCAGAAGTAAAAATGTCAATCGACACGTGAGCCAAGATGCTAGTATTAATTAAGCCAAGAAAATAAAATTCTCAGCTTTGGAGACTTGTGGAGTGTTGAGGTAGTAAATAAATAAAAGGGAGAAAAACGCCACCGTGTCTGCTCCTCGTATTCCATCAACAATTATGGTTTCCCAAGATGTAGCAATTGAGAGAGAAAAAGACTCATCATCCACCCTCTGGATCCGAACACACCGATCTCTCTCATTCCTCTCTCAGAAAAACAAAACCCAACAACCCATTCAACTCCATCCACCACTCCACCACTCCAACAATCTCAACAATCTCAATGTCGTCCTTCGACGACTTCTCTTCCTCCCCCTCCGCCGCCGACCCTCCGCCTCCGCCGCTCCACTCCGATTTCCACGACGACGTCGTCCTGCCCCCCAATGACTTCAACAACCACATCAACGATCAGCAGCAGCACTCCCCCGACGCCTACGGGTTCGGCATTTCCTCCAGCCCCAACCCCGACTACGCGTCCCCATTTGATTCGGCTGTGCCCGAGGACAATGGCGTTGGCGTAGGTGGTGATGATGACATTTTCGCTGCCTCGGATGACGGGCCGGTGCTGCCGCCGCCCGATGAGATGCGAGAGGAAGGCTTTGCTCGCCGCGAGTGGCGTCGGTGAGCTGACCCAAATCGTCCTTGATTGATTTTCTGGTGGTTGCATAATGTGTGTTATGTTATGTTATGTTTATGTGGATTTAATGGTTGGAATTAATTTACTTGCAAAATATCGTCTGGCCATGACATTACATTACATGCTTCAATGCAAGTTAGAAGCTGTATATGTTATTTTTGGTTGAGTGGCAACTGGCATGGATCTTGTGCATGCATGGGCATGAGCCCTCACAAACATCTACTTGCATTTATTTATTTATTTATTTTTTTGTGTGTATATGTGTTCATTAACGTTAGATTTTTGTTTTTTTTTTTTAATAAAATTTGGGATATGAATTAATGATTATCCATATATTTGGGAATTGGGTACTGCATGCGGATCATATATACTTATTGTGTCTGAGTGTGAGTACTGAGTATAAGTATAAAATGGGTTTCATTTAGTTGCTTCCAATGAGCTACTTAAATCTTCATTAATTGTATCTTTTTCATAAAATGGTTTTTTCTGCTAATGTGTGTATCTGTACGGAAATGTTACCTTGACAGATAGTATGACAACATAAGATGATTAGGTTAATTATTGTCTGTGCGGTTCAGATTCACAATCTTGTGTTGGCAGACTGTGTGGCATGAGAACATTCCTTTATAGATATAGATTAATTAGTTCTATTTATGTATTTTGCATTGATGAAAATCAGAAGTGTAAAACATTTCGTTAAAAAGTTAGAATTAATTAACAAGCTGCACTTGTGAATATATGTTGTCCATTTAGCTGATGCCAACGATTGTTACCGGAATTACTGGCTTGTAGCAAACCATTAAGCTAATCATATAAGATGGGTTGCAATGACGCATCTAATTAATTCTCTTCGATAGGAGACCCAGCATTGGCTTTTCACTTGAATGAATGCAGCAATACGTGTTTTTCCTCTGTTATCTATTTTTTAGTTTTGACTTCAATTAGCTTTGTTATTTTCCCATGTAGCTTAAGTTGTTGAAGGCTTTTGCAGTGTCCATTTTCCAATAATGTCTATGTTATGGTCAATTTATTTAATTTGAATATTGAAAAGGAACTAGAAGTTTTTGAATTGCCAAATTGACTCCTCGATCATTAGCTGGTTTATGTTGCTTCTCTCAGGAAATATGGGGCAGAAGCTCTAGTTTTAAGCATACTAAGACCAAAGATTTGTCTGCTTGCCAAGACATTAGATGTTTTGGTCAATTTGATGGTAAATTCTTATTTTGATGGATGTTACTGCGAGACCTTTTAAATTGGCTTAAAAAAATTCTTTTTATCCTTTAATTGGAATTGATTTCATATATATCTACCAAATCCCATATTGGTTTTCCATGTTTTACTACCTTGTATATAGTTTAATTGTGACACTGTTTGCTGCTATAGACTGAAACTTATAAGCTGTTGTACGTAAAACTTCTATCAATCATACTTTATTTGTTTTGGTTGATTGGTGTGTTTAATTCTTGTAAATTTTCATGAGGCCTGGAGCCATTAAAGCCTCATTTTTAAGTTTATTGAGAACCAATTTTCTGATAATATATTGTTATTTTGAGGTAATTGAAGCTTACAAATTATTTATGGGCTTCAATGGATTTTTCACGTAGATGTAGACTCAGCTTTCTTTCTATTTTAGTAGGCAATGCGACATTTGTACAACTAGTTTTCAAGCGTAATTTTCTCATCCTCTGTGTTTTTTACCTTCCATATAGAGTTTCAATTCAAATATTGAAATTCCTTGTACAGTTAGCTAAGAACATAGTGAAATCCTAGATCTCTGCATTATTGTTACTAAATGAAAGAATGAAGGCTTGTTAGTTTGCACAATCTTACTTATTAATATTGGAAAGAAAAGTGTGTTTAAAACCCATGTTTTCCACTTCTTTTTCATTGCTTTTATCTGCAATGATTTCCATTAAGGCATTACATTTTTATATTTGAGCTTTTGACGTCCAATCTTGCAGTCAAAATGCCATCCATCTTGAAGAAAAGGAGAACAGAGAAAGGGAGATGCGGAACCAGATTATCAACGAAGCCGAGGAGTTTAAACGAGCATTTTATGAGAAAAGGAAGCTCAATTGCGAAACTAATAAGGCTAACAACAGAGAAAGGGAGAAGGTAGTATTTCTAAACGTCATCATTCTCTACTTCTCTATTCCTAATCCTAATTTTCTCTGTTGCTCTCTCTCTCTCTCTCTCTCTCTCTCTCTCTCTCTCTCTCTCTCACTTTTACACGCGGGCCACACACGCACACACAATCATCTTCCATGCTTCATAACTAACATAAATGAATGGGACTTTCTTTGCAGCTATACTTGGCCAACCAAGAGAAGTTCCACAAAGAAGCTGACAAACATTATTGGAAAGCAATAGCAGAGCTCATTCCTCGTGAGGTCCCTAATATTGAGAAGAAGAGAGGGAAGAAAGATCCTGACAAGAAGCCGTCAATTGTGGTAATCCAGGGTCCAAAACCTGGGAAACCAACTGAACTTGCAAGAATGCGGCAAATTTTCATCAAGCTGAAACAGAACCCTCCGCCACACATGATGCCTCCCCCACCCACCAAAGATGGCAAGGACGAGAAGGATGCAAAGAAGGACGGCAAGGATGCAAACGATGCCAAGAATGGAAAAACTAATTCACCAACTGCAGCTTCAAGCACACCAGTTTCACCTGCCAAAGATGTTACTGCTAATGGTACTCCTGACTCATCAAAACCAGAGGCTCCTGCTGAACCCAAGGGTGAGCAACCCGCTAAACCGGAGGTTGAGCAACCTGTTGAAACCGGGCCAACCCCTGCAGAGTGATGACTCGTCATATTTGTTTGTTTTTAAATTCATTTCATTTTCATTTACTAAATCTTCTGCTTACAGTTCATTACAAAGAATAAGCACAATTATATGTTGATGCTCCAGAGTCAGCATGGAGTGGACAGACTGCAGGGATTTCTTCCTAGCTAGGATATTGTAGGCTAGATTTGTAAGCAAAACTACTTTATTGCGTTCACTGTTTGGACATTCATTATTTAGCTCTTTGAAATTACATATGTTCTTTATTTGTTTGTTGGTATGCCTTGGTAACATTCTTAATTGTTAACATTATTAAAAAATGGGGTTAGAGGACACATCGGTAAAGGGTAAAGAAGACTGTTTTTCAAATATGTGTCCTAAGGAGTGATTATAGGACATTAAGGACATTTAATTTTAGAGAAATTTATAACTTACACTTCTGAATTTTGGGGTATTTTACAATTTGCACTATATCGTTTTAATTTTTTATTTATTTTAGTAATTAACGTTTTGATTTACTTACAATTGACTATTGTTGTCTGTCTAACTGTCTAATCAGATGTTAATCGATGACGTGACAATTGCAAGTCTCATATTTTTGCTAACTTGTAAGACCAAACGACCTCTTAGACTACCCATAAGAAGTGCTTCAGTTGTATGATATAGATTTTTGGTTTTTGAGGACCTCACAAAATCTATATCAACTTGATGTCCTAAAAATGAACATGAAAAGAGGTCATTCGGCCATACAGGTTAGCAAAAATGTGGGATTTGTAACTATTAAGTTATCAATTAACGTATAAATAAACAGTTAGAAATATAACAGTAGTCAATTGTAGTAAATCAAAATGTTAAGTATTAACTTGAAAAAATTAAAATTATAAGGTGCAAATTGTGAAATACCCTAAAAATAAAGGGTGTAAATTATAATTTGCTCTTAATTTTAATAACATCCTCTTATATAATCTTTTATCGGTACGTTCAATTTATTGGACTAAACTGTTATTCTGGATTAGATAGGTGGCGACCAGCGATGGCTTGTCGGGTTTTTAGCGGTTAGTGGAGAGTCTGGAGACGGTTTCGTCAGGCAGTTTGATGCCCCACCCTAATTTATATATTACTTTTGAAATATAGTAAATGACTGTAAACCACATTAAAAAACCCATTTTTTCCATATTCACTTTCAGTACACCCGACTTCGGAAAATACCCCTCAGCTGGAATTTGGAGACATTGGCTGTCACATCCAGTATTATAGTTCGGCAAAGCCTTTTCATTATTAAATTAAACCTCCCAATTTATTTTTTACCACGGTTTTAAATACTGTTACTCTTCTTAAAGCAACGCAGATGCCCGGCCTACTGGTAATTGATGCTTCAACATTTGCTACACTAATAATTTGTTTATGATACATATATACATTTTCCTTGAAAACTCTTTATACACAACATAATAAGAAAAGAAAATGAGAACATAGGCCAAAGAGAATGGCTAGCTAGCTCATTGTGAAAACCTGGCAAAGTGGGCTTGGAACACAGCATATTTTGTCATGCTGATTCTTATCTCATCAGAGGCTGCTGCTGGTTAATTTATGCTTTCTAAAATCCAATATTCTTTTGGCAGTTACTTTTTGCTGATTAGAATCAAAGCATTATCCAAAACTGAAGCAAATTAATATCTTCCTGATCAGGAACAATAAATTTATGTCTTGAAACATTATCCAGCATTGAAGCAATATTCATATCTTACAGACATTCGGAGACTAAATCTATTTATAATACGTTAGCATGCATCTGATGCAAAGCAGCCATTTCACAATTCCTCACCAAGTAACAGACATGCCACTCTCAGAAACAGAAAGGTTCTCCAATAAATAAAGCATACATCTGAAAATAGTACACACAGCCAGAGCAGGTCATGAGAAGCCATTGTTCTTTGTGTTGTACTTTCCTTGGAATATTTGCCTTCCATTATTCAGATGTATGCTTTAAACTTCTGCATTTGCCTTCACAAGTCATCAAAGCTGGCCCAAACAATACCATCAAACATCAAGTCACCAGCATGCATGCAAAGGCAAATGCAGAAGTTCTAGCTGAAGGTACATCAAATATGTCTATATAATCTAACTTAAGAAAAGTTTAGTTAAACATACCTACTAGCTAGTTAATTAATTAACTCCTGAATCATTGGCACGCTGTGGTAGTCTAGGAACTGGTGTCGGCCACAGGAGCACATTTAATTGGAAGAAGTGCGGATCATCTATACTCTCTCCTGCAGCTATCTTTGACCTCTCTCTTGTGACAATGTTGTACATGATAATTTCACGATTGATCATTAGATACATGATGTCCTCATCATTTGGGTCAGAGGCCATCAGGTCGTTTATGCCTTCCCAATTATCATCCTCATCCAATATAATTTCCACCTGAAACATATTCCGGTCCAGCCAATAAACCCTCTTGCGTTTAAAACACAATTTGCCAGCTCCATCAATCTCATCTTCACTTTCAACTCCCAAACCAATAAATTATAGTTATGGGGATGGACACCATAGTCGCACATACGCTCAGCTACTTGAATGAAATGACATTCATAGTGATCAATAATTTCTTCACCACTAGTACTACTACTACTACTACTAGTGGCAGTACTAGCACTGTTGTCATTGCTGTTGATCGTGAACGGATCCAACCTAATAAGAAAGTTCATATCCAAATGACTCGACCAATAGAACATACCATTGCAAACAAAGCTAATATTGTAATCGATAACATCCATACGAAAGCCTCGTGGGGATGATACAATTGACTCTCTCCATTCATCAGTCTCAAAAGAGAAGATCTCAACCTTGAATTTGAAGGGAACATTTGCAAATTTCTGATCACAATAAGGAATTCTCACAACCTTGCACCTATATTCTGCATTAACCTGGATGATATGTCCTTTCCGATCATCATCGTCTTTCTCGTAGCTATAGTAGGGAAGATCACAGATGAATCCCACACCTGTGACCTGATAGACTTGAGGTGGTGGAGGAAGAACAACCCATTGGATTGTATGTGGATTACAGATGTAGTAATCACGTTGATGTTGTTGGAAAAAATTGTTGGAGTTCTTGTGAGTTGTGGCTGCTGAAAGGATGATAGAAACTTGCTTCAAGGCATGTTAAACAACGCTTTCTTTCAGACAATATTTGTCCCTACTTCTTGTGTGCAGAGGGATTTGCAAATATGCCTTGTGGATACAATGAAGCATAGTAAAACTATTGTTTGTTAATGTCCTGCACAACCAAAAACAAACCAAACACACGAATGGATATAACAAGAATACTCAAGTTTCACAAAGAACTAAAACTGCAGAAAGTAGTTCTTTGTATTTGATTTTGGTGAAAAGATGGAGAATGAGATAATAGTTGTTTTTTTTTCTATAAAAAATTCTGCAGAGAACTTCTCTTTTTATAATGAATCCAACGTGCCCTTACTGAAATGGTATAGCAATTATTCATTTGAAATATTTATTCAAGAGGTATGATATCATTTGAATCATGCATACATTTTCATAAAAGGTTATAACTCTATGAATATAAAACCTCTACAGAAAATTTAATAACCTTTCTCAAAGGGCACACTGATTCAATTCAAATTACAAATATTTGAAAATTATCTAACAGATATAACCTACTTGCACAGCACAAAACCAAGTCTATCATTATACGTGCCTACCACAAGTACGTGGCTCTTCTTTCAAATTGTAGAAACTCACAAGTCTTTCGAACAACGGCATTAGAGCTTGAATGACGACCACATTCAAAAAAGGAATTCCTCCCCGGTATGCTTTATCAGGGTAGATATTATATGATCATGACTTTGGAGACGAAGAAAGAGGCCAACAAAAGAAGGATTAGAGATGAGAGTGCACCAGCGCTTGGACACACACTTGCATTGAAAAACAAATTTCTTGCAAGGAAGTCGAGAAAGGATTTCAACCAATAGAGCGTCATGGAGATCATCAATATTACTATTCATCAATTTTGATGATGGTCTTCTTGCTGCTGCTGATCTTTTTGAGTGATGAATATGATTGGAGGCGGGTACTGCTCTAAGGGACGACGACTGGGATATTCTACTGTATCTTCTTTTGGCAGCAGTAGTATCAACACCTCCCATGATTAAACTTGGATATAAACTGATCGATATTTATGACTCTGAAGTAGTCAAAAATTATAGTTTTTTTTACCCAAATATCACCTGGAATATAAGGAGTGTGCTCCTGTACCATCCAAACTTTTTTCTTGCCAATTTATCACTTAAAGTATCAATATGTGCCAATGTGGCACCTACAGTTAATTTTTCTGTTAAATCATCAACTTTTTTCCTCAAATTTCCTAATTTGCCTTTAAGTATAATTAATAAAAAGAAGGGAGGGAGAGAGGAGAGAGAGGGAAGGAGAGGAAGGGAGGCCGGCATCGTTTGGGATGAGTGGGTTTGTTTTTTTTTTTTTTTTTTTTTTTTTTTTTAAGTGTATTTGGATTTTAGTTTTTTTTTTTTTCAGATATTTTATAATATAAATTGACAATATTACCCTTTAAATTTAGTAGAAAAATTGACAAAAATAGATTTAAGTACCACATTGACACATATTGATACTTCAGGTAGTAAATTTGCAAGAAAAAATGTTTAGATTATACAGGAACACACTCCCTATAGTCCAAGTGGTATTTGGATAAAAAAGCCTAGCTAAATAATATTGAAGGCAAAAGCAAGAGGCTTTATTGGGAGATCTGGCCTTTGGTGAAAGAAATTTGTGATCTTTCCCCTGGTATTGGAATCATCAACTGCACCAGCAATATGAAACATATTAATAAGCAGAACACCAACACCAAAAGTAGTGCAAGTCCAATCCAACCCAAAATTGCAAACAAATTAGAGCATGCAGATCAAGCTCAAGCTCATCATGCTCATGTGCACTTGCGCAAGCGTCAAGGTAAATATTGAAAATTTCTGCTTTAATTAATAAAATGGTGCATATACAGAATGATTTAAATTCACAGTGGTCCATGCATAACCATAATAAGATGGAAGAAACAGTTGACCAAAGTAAATAATAAGAGGACACAATGAAGTCACTAGCAAATACAAGTGCACTGTTAGACATATATCAAATATATATAATATAACCTAGTTTAATAAGGAAAAGTTTTGTACTTTAGTTCTACTTCTTCCTATATGTACTAGCTAGCTGCTAGTGCCACCACCCATCATGAATAATGGGTAGGGAGAGGACTTTTTCGCTGAAGTATTCGATCATAAAAAAGAAAAAAAAAAATTAAGATCAGGGTGGCCATTGAATCTGACTCTCATGTATTCATAAATAATATCAAAGCTTTGGGAGATCTAGCCTTTGCTGGAAGAAATTTGCGATCTTGAACAGAAACTAGACCAGACTAGCAAAAATAAAACCCAAAACTACTGCAAGCAAATCCAATCAAACCCAAATTAGATGCAAGTCCAATCAAGACTCGAAGGTAAATATCGAAAATTAATAAACGGTGGAATTAGGGCTGCCCATCGGTCAGATCGAATCGGTAAATGGCCTTACCGATTCGATTTCCGAAAATTTCGGTAATTCAATTTTGATGCCGATTTCCGAATTGATTTTTTCGGTATTCGGTAATTATCGGATCCTTCGATTTTCGGCATTTTTCAGTATTTTCGGTATTAATCACAAAATTCAATCAAACTAATCAGTACACAAACAATCAGTACACAAAATACAATCAGTATACAATCAGTAGTTCAGTACACAATCAGTTCTAAATCTACACAAGTACACAACAAAAAACCCATTAATCAAAACAAGATTTACCTACAGTTACAGATTGGCGACTGAGTTGGGTGAGGACCGTGAGGTAGATCGAGAGTTAGAGAGATGAAAGATGGAAGAGTGAGAGTCTGAGAGAGGCAGAGAGAGAGAGAGAGGGAGCCGCCGATATCTCTGGCTTCGATCCGCCGCCGTGGTTGATCGGATGGAGAATTCGAGCACACCATCGTGCTCAGGATGTCGAGAGGAAGAAGACTTGGGTGGTGGGAAGCCTCGACGCCGCCAGGAAGGGAAGTCAATGCCGGCGACAGAGCCGGATTATGGGTTCGGGTTCTGGGTTTTCGGCTGGATTCTGGGCAATCAATGGTCATGCGAAGAGAGAGGAGGGAGAGAGGAAGCTTTTGGGACCGGTCTCATTGCCATCGACCGCCGGACGAGAGAGTTCTAGTCGGAGAAGGCGATCGGCGCAAGGAGAAGGAAGAGAGAGAAGAAGAAAAAAAAATGAAAGGAAAAACTGAGAAAGTGAGGAAGAGAGTCACCGGGGGGGGGATAGGGGTAGGTGGGCGCAAAAAAATAGAAAGGAAAAAAAAAAGAAAAAAAAGAAGGGAAAGAAAAAAAAATATTGGGGTTTTGATTGGGGTTTCAATTAGGATTTTGTTTGGGGTTTCGTTTGTAGTTTCGTTTAGTTGTTTTAATTTATTTAATACATTTCTATATAAATAAATAATTAAAAATATCCTAAACTGTAATATAAACTATAGTATAAGACTATAATACCATAATACTAAACCCTAATATAAGACTATATATAATACTATATGTTATATGTTATATATGTTACATATATAAATTATGTAGTATATACTATCAAATATATAAACTATAGTGAAAGTTTAATTTAGGTGATCTATTCACTCAATTAACTTGATTGATTTCACTTTCAGTGATCGGACCCCAATTTTTGGTTTATGTGATCACTCACGAACTAGTCAACCAAACACAACTCAGACGGTCCAGTAACAAAAATATGAAACTCCACATTGACTTCTAAAAACCAGAAATCACTTCAATAAACAACACAAATCAAACACATCAAGGATCAAGTGACATCCTATACACTCAGAGGATCCATCACAGTAGGCATCCCAGTGTTATCCACAACTACAGTGGTGTGTGATTAGCTAGACAATTAAATAAGGCATATATCAATTTCCAGCATATAGCTACAGTACCGATTTGTGTTTAGATGTTGAGTGAATCAGTAATCATAACAACACAAACAAGGAAGACAGATGCACACAAAATGTTCACCCAGAAAAACCACAAAGGGTAAAAACTGGGGGTCTATCCAGCTGACCAGGCAATCCACTAAAACAGAAGTTCAATACAAAAGAGGGCACTCAGCACACAAGCTCAATCACTAAGTCCTAGACTAAGTGGCAGCTATCTTACCCCTTTTGTGCAACTTCCATACGCAAGGCAGATGGTCATTCATGAAGAAGGCAGCTCCACTCCAAGCTCATCAACCCATGGCACCAATCCGCACCAAGCTCAGTGGTTTCATAAATGTATGAACATGATATGCAAATGTAGGATTCAAATAACAAAGATCAACTTTCTCAAGCTATAGGCGTGGAAAAAGTTGATGTTGAATCCTTCAACTAAAATCTAAAAATGAATGTGTTTGAATAGAGTATAAAAAGATTTAAGCACTCAAACCCATTTAGAATTTTAGATGAAACAAAGAACAAGTTCAGAAAATCCCTTTTGATTTATCAAGAATTAAAAACCATTTTCTGCAAATTAATGAAGATTAGCACTTCACATGGAAAAATACCCAGGCGTGAAAACCCCAAGAATCACGCTCAAAAATTGCTCATCAACGCACACAGGGATCTGACCAGCCAGCCCCCACTTATGCCCGTACACACTCACGCAAGAAGCATGTTCGCCCATGCCACGTGGAAGCCAATCAATGGCTGTCCACAAGAGACGGATTAAGGGCATATTCCCTTTGTCCTAGAGGGGTATCCTAGTATTTACTAAGGATAGAAATAGGCAGCTGTCAAAAGGAATTTTGCTTTTAAAAATCAGAATGAAGAAGATGATGAATAGTGCTAATGTGTGAAGGTGTGTGCGTGAATGGAAAAGAGGAAATCAGATCTGAATGCTACAGTGGAAAAAACAAGTCTTGTGCAATGCACATGCATGTCTAATACTAAACAGAATATGGGCTTTCAAAGAATTGGGCTTAAAAATCAAAACCCGAAATGACCCACTGTAGCAACTGTGACTTAAGTAACAGTAACTGTACGTGAAAAACAGTGTTCTTTATGATCAGTGAATGACTAGTCAAATAGACAAAAATTTGTTAATTTCATGAAATGAATGAAATGCAGTATACCTTGTGACTTGTTCATTCTTGACTTCTTCAAAGCAGCAGACCTTGTCCTAAATCTAGCCTAGAGCTTGTGAGTGAATAAATACAAATTAATACAATTGTTTTTGACAAGGAAAATAGCCAACATTAACAAATCCTAAAAACTAACAATCTCCCCCTTTGGCTTTCCTTGACAAAACAATAACCCATTTATCTCACAAGACTCTCAACACACAGCCCAACACTTGTTATATGTACCTGCATGAAGAAAAACTTGCACAACACAAAGTATGATAGTATGCAGTTTAAATGCAGCAAGCAATGGAGATTAAACAACCAATAATACATTCTCCCCCCTTTTGTCATGGAAAGACAAAAGGTTATACACAAAAGAAAAATTCAGTTCAAAAGCACAGAAAATTGAAAAGATATTCAAGAAAAATACATGCCGAAAGAGAAAAAATGCCATAGAATTCTAACTCCCCCTAAAATCTAACTCCCCCTAAATTCTAACTCCCCTAAAGACAAACTCCCCCTAATGACAAACTCCCCCTAATGACAAACTCCCCCTAAATGCAACATNAGAAGTTGTGGCAGGAAATTGATGCAATTTAGTCTTGTCCCATGAAACATACTAAGGATATAGCCCTTTATCACAAATTTCTAAGTGACAACAGGTTGTATATTTTTCTAAGTTGCTCATAATACAATGCTAACAAGTTGGTTTTAGACAAATAAACATTATTCTGAAGCACGAGAGTTATCTTACTCAAAATTCCCTTCAAAATTTGTATGGATTCTCACAACAAGATNCAACATCTCGATACCGGGCTTGCAGAATATAGACATGTAATATGAGGGACAGCTAGAGAAGAACCTAGGTATGTAGAAAAGTCTGAAATGCCCTTAATGAACAGTGATCCAAAGTGCAGAATATCTCTGTGAAATTGACTGTAGTTGACGATTGTTAGACTAGTCAAACTGAACAAACTGCGTATTGGAACATAAAGCAAAAAGATAGAGGAATCCTTAGAGAATTGGAAGCAATGACACAAAAAAAAATCTATGAGTTAGATGTGCTTCAGGGATTTTTATTTTTGACAAAACAAATGTGACAAAAACAACAAACACAATTGAAAAGAATTAACCACCAATGTCAACACTCTAATAGATATGGAAAATGAAGATTGCAAATTTTGTGCAAGAAAATAAGCATATTTGGGATATAGGGAGGTCAATGCTAGCATGCAAGACTTGTTCAAGATGGTAAAACAATGTCAATGACAATCAAAGAGGTTAAATAAGTTTCATCCACTACAAGAGATTAGAATTTAACCACTCAAGAGAATTTCTAATTTGGGAACAAATCTTGAAAGCAAAGTTTTTCAACTCATGACAATGGCTTTTCAAAAATTATTTTCATTTGTTTTGTTTAGGCACATCCCAAGTTAAGTGCAATGAATTGGTCCGATTTTGCGACTCTTTACCCTAGAACACCATAAAAACACCTTGTTTCTCCCTAGGGCCGTGACTTCTTTGGTCACACTTCCTTCCTTTTTTTTGTTTTTGTATGGTGCACATGTGTTCAAATGAGGAAAATTTTAGCTAAAGATGTGTCACAAATGAGGGATTATATTGAAGGGCTAAATTGCATCCTCAAACAAATTGTCATTGAAAATCATTTA
>QANW01007691.1:18051-31106 GCA_003254865.1 Dryas drummondii | reverse complement strand
GTGATGGACTTGGGCTGCTAGGTTTAGGCGCATGGCCTTGGTCCTTTGGGCTAGGGTTATGCGCATGGCCCATAGTGCATGGGCTGCATGTGTGGTCCATGTCATGTGATGATGTGGCACGGTTGACCATTGACTTTGACCTTTGACCATTGACTTTGACCAAAAGTCAACCTTGACAAAAAAGATTCCCCAAAAGATTCTGTCTGAGATTCTCCAAAGATTCCTTTCAGATTTCAAATCCTTCTAGCAGATTCCCTCAAGATTCTTTTTTCCCATTTCTTCCATTTTTAGCTCAAAATAGCCTCATTTAGCTTCTTTCTCCATCATTGCTTCATTTAACCTAAAAACACAAAAACAAGACAACAGACACAAAAGTATCGAGTTCTAACACTCTAGGTTAGGGAGTTAGTATCATAAAATAGTGTAAAATGAACACTCATCAAGGGGATGCTGGAGGCGTGAGCTCTCCTTTGGGGTGTTTTCTCTTCTTATTTTCTTTTCTTGTAATTGTTAGATGAAAAACATGATTTCGTGGCTGTTCTTGTTTTCTAGCATGAACTAATCACGTTTTCTAGGGCCTAGGATTCAGCCCTAGGCCGAATATTCAATGGTTTAGTTATGTATTTGCTGCTTATTTATTTAATTCCATGGATTGATGATTTTGATTTCATTGTTATCATTGTTCTCTAGTTGTTTCTAATCCTTGATTGATCACCTAGGATTGTTGCATCTAGAATTTAATCAATTTAGGGTGAGGACAGCCAATCAATCCCTAATGTGAGTGATAAACAATCTAGGGCTTAGCAATTGGCTAAAATCTGATTGTGTGAAATCAATTTTAGATCACCTAGGGTAGACGCCATGCACTAGGGATTTAATTGCATTTATTTTCTCATATAAGCTTAATGAATTCTGTTTGTGCATTCCTATGTAGACGCCATGCATAGGTCACATATAGAGTACAAGAACTAGGGTAGACGCCATGCACTAGTTTATACATTTGGGGAATCATGCATTTCATGCTATGCCATAGGTGAATATGCGAATGCATTCATCAATAGGAATTAAAGGTTTCAGAAATTGCACCATGACATTGGATATGAGGTCTAGTGGTAAAGTCCTAGAGTCCTAGTATCATCTATCAATCTATTTTCACAAGATAACTTGTTGTTTCATACTCTTTGCTAGTCGCGCATCTTAGTTTTTGTTTAGGTTTAATTTGCTATTTACAAGTCATACAAACTCCCTCTCATTCGTGTGTGTGCGTGCGTTTCATTTCAAGTGAGCAGCTGCCCTAGGCGTGACAACTTGGGCAGCCACTCGTGTCTTGTTTTCTTGTTTCTTTTTAGCACTCGGATTATCATTTAAAGATCAACAATAGTCCTCGTGGGATCGACCTTGCTTGCCATCTATACTATATATAGATTCGTGCACTGCGAGTATTAAAATTTAAAACGAACAACATCACAAGGCAGCCCTCTACCTAGCGCATCAGATTCAAGTAGTGAGGAGACTAGAAGTGTCGACATGGTTGAGACAAACGAGATGATGCCGCAACCCCTGAGCCATTTTTCAGCACCTTCGCTGCCCACTCAACCGTTTTGCATTCGTTATGCAACCATAGCCACTGATTTCGAGATCAAGAGTGGTCAGATTCACTTGTTGCCGAGCTACCATGGGCTGAATGGAGAGGATCCGATCCACTTTTTGAAGGAGTTTTCCGGGGTTTGTGAAGCCGCACAATTGAGGGGTCTGAATGCCGATCAATACCATTTGAGGATGTTCCCTTTTGCACTTAAGGACAAGGCAAAGAGGTGGTTGTATTCGCTGCCCAGTGGTTCCATTTTGACATGGGATGATCTTTTGAGCAAGTTCCTGAACAAGTTTTATTCCATTTCCAAGACAAATTCGATTCGGAAGGAGATCCTTGGATTTGTGCAGAAAGCGGACGAGCCATTCCATGAGACATGGGACAGATTCAATGAGTTACTTACAGCTGCCCACACCATAACTTATCTCCTTGGTATGTGATTTGTTGTTTTTATCAGGGATTATTGGAGAGAGATCAAGCCAAGGTGGATTCGGCATGTGGTGGTGCGTTTATGTCAAAAACGGAGGATGAGGCTACATATTTGTTTGAGTCACTTTCTTTGAGTTCTCAACAGTGGGATTCCAATCGTTCAAGGGGAGGACCAAAGAGAGGGTTATATGAGGTAGTTGATGTGCCAAACACCATGGACGGACAAATTTTGGACATCAAGACTATGGTGCAGAAGTTATCTTTGGCTCAAGAGAAGCTGATGGGTATGCAAGAACAAGGAGGTGATGTGGAACACGTGAATCAGGTTGGGAATTATCCTAGGGTGCCATACAATCCATTTTCTAACACTTATAACTCTGGATGGAAGAACAACCCTAATTTCAGGTGGAGCAACAACAATGGACAGCAAGCTAGTGGGAGCACCAACAAGCCGTATATGCACCCTAATGCCGAGAGGTCTAGTTTGGAGGACAAGATTGCTCAGATTGCTCAAAGCACCACTTCCCTTGCTCAGAGCACCAACGCCTTCATGAACCGTACCGAGCAGCAGATGCAAGCCAATTCGAAGGCTATTGCACATTTGGAGAGTCAAATGAGTCAGATTGCCACTACTTTGGGTTAGAGAGAGAAGGGGAAATTTCCAAGTTAGCCCATCGTCAACCCGAAGAATGAGGAGCATGTAAATGCTATTTTGAGAACAACTCCAAGAAAGAGAGTTAGAGTGGTCAAGACTAAGGAGGTGATTGAGATCATTGATAGTGAGGAAGAGGAGGATCCGGACATGATTGAAGAGAAAGTTGACACACGTGTGATTCCCCTCATTCCGGACATCGACGTCACCAAATTTCCAGCAACCATGAGGGAGTTGAAGTCTATTGAGAAGAAGGTTGATGAGCAAGGGCATAGTCACAACGTTCCTAGGGAGATTTGTGGTTATCTCTTTGCATCTTTTCCGAGCAAGAAGAGGGATCCGGGCTCATTGGTCATACCGTGCAGCATAGGGGAGTATGAGATCGCCAATGCCTTAATCGACAATGGCTCAGCTATCAATGTCATGCCGCTGGTGGTGTTCAAGAGGCTTGGATTTATGGAAGCTGATTTGCAACCGTTTGATTTGAACATTCGCTTCGCCAACTCTTCAGTCGAGAAAGCCCTTGGTATGCTTGTGGACGTTTTGGTTAGATGTCGTAATTTACTAATCCCCTCTGATTTCATAGTGCTAGATGTGCCAAAACTTCCGGGTGACGTTTCTATTATTCTTGGGAGACCATTTTTGTGCACCTCTAACATGGAGTACAAGGCGATGGAGAGTACCATGAAGATTCGGCACAACACCAAGCAAGAGGTGTATTGTCTCAATTTCGAGCTTCCGCAGAGCGAGGATATCACTTTTTATGGAGATGAGAAATCGGAGATGGAGAGCTTCTTCAGTGCGTTCTTAGGGAGTGCCGAGAGTAGCAATGGCAAGAAGAAGAGGAAAGGACGCAAGTAAAGGATAAGGCAATGTCAGGCTGAAGACAGAAAAACAAGCGCTGATTGGGAGGCAACCTAAGTTTTTGATTTCGAATAATGGAGGAGGAGTCATCGAGGGCCAATGAGGCCGCGCCTACCCTTGGAGTGTCCACGCTTGCATACGCAAGTAAACAGTTTCTTTATTTTGCTTCATAAGACAATTTTTCATTTTGGTGTGTTTATTTGATTTTGGATAATTGCAGTTTCCCGTTTCGCTTAATTTGATCACTCATGCATTTATTTCTTATACATTGAGGACAATGTATTATTTAAGTGTGGGGGGAAGGGCAATTGTCATTTGTTAGTGTTTTTAGGTTAGAACAAGTGTTTATAGTGTTTTAAGTGTTTTTGAGTGTTTTTAGAAAAAGAAAAAAAAAATTTTGTTTGTAGTGTTTTTAGGTGTTTTTAGGTTAGGAAAAAACTTTTTCTTTTATTTTTAAACTCAGGGTGTCAAAACCCACATCAAAATGCACGTTTTCGTTAGATCTCATTCACCTTAGTGATGGATGTGATTCTTTAGATGTGTGCGACATTGTTTTAAAAACAAAAAGTTTTTGAGTCATTTTGGTTGTTTCAGGTCGTTTTGAGTCCCCAACTAATTGATTTGATTGTGCATGATTGTTATGAGCATGTTTTAGTATTATGTGTATATTTGGTGTTCTTTTCATTCTAATAGTGTTCGATAACATATTTTGCAAATTCTATGTCATTTGGCCTTGTTGATATGAATTTAGGTTGTGATTAGCATTTCTAATGATTATATGCATAATAGAGTAGACTTGCATGACCTAAGTGAGCTTTTGAGCCCTGTTCTTCAATTCTTGAGTGTTGTGCGCCACTCTGATTCTATCATTGTCATATAAGTCGTTGTTTTGATCTCATTATCTTTCATTTGGTCATTTGCTTGGAATATCCATAATCTTGAATCAATGAGCTAGAACTCTTTTCTTGTGTACACAAAGCATGTGGTATATGCACAACTCTTGAGAAATGAATTTAGGCCCTGTTTGTGTACCCCATAGCCTGAAAGCTTACCCATTACATGTTCTATCCTTAGTTACCCATTTTGAGCCTTTTAAGCCATTTTCTTTGTTACCCCATACCAAACCCTAAGTTTGGGGGTGTTATACCCCTTCTACCCGTTTTACCCTTTTTATGGTATTGCAAGTTGAATACATATTGATTGAGGTGAAAAAGAAGTGAAATTGCATAGCTTATACAAAAATGTGTCAGAAAAGTATGTATGCCGTGCCCAAAGAAAAGAAATCAAAGAAAAGAGATGGGACGGTTTTGTTGAGTGTTCATTTTACATCATTTTATGATACTAACTCCCTAACCTAGAGTGCAAGAACTCGACATTTTGTGTCTTGTTAGTTTGTTTTAGTGTTTTGTAGGTTAAATGAAGCAATGATGAAGAAAGGAACCAAATGGGGCTATTTTGAGCTAAAAATAGAAAAAATGGAAAAATGAATCTTGAGAGAATCTTCTAGAAGGATCTAGAATCTGGAAGGAATCTTTGGAGAATCTCAGACATAATCGTTTGGGGAATCTTTTTGGTCAAGGTTGACTTTTGGTCAAAGTCAAAGGTCAAAGTCAATGATCAATCGTGCCACATCTTCACATGACATGGACCACACATGCAGCCCATGCACTATGGGCCATGCACACAACCCTAGCCCAAAGGACCAACGCCATGCGCCTATTGCAAGCCCAATTGGAGGAAGCCCAAGTGTGCCATTACAAGCTCCAAAAGCCCAAGCCAATGCCGCACCTACAGCTGATCCAAGGCCCAAGCAAGGAATCCTTAATGGTCAAGGAAAATCTCACAAGATTCAATCAAAGAATACAAGGAATCCTAGTTGAAGAAGAAGTTAAAACCCTATAAAATAGAGCATGAATTTCGACAGTGATTCTGTACCTCTACAGATTGAATCAGGTGTCATGCCATATATGGTTGGAAAGCTACGAATGTTAGCTTCGCAGGGAATTTTACGGATTTCGATTCCGAGTTTTCTAGCTCAAGATATGACTGTTTTAGTGGAGGTAGCGCAGCAGTTCCGCGAGCTGAAAAGAAAGTTACGCCCAAAAAGAGCCCAAATCAGCCCAAGGCCCACTTTTGGCCGAAAATTAGAAGCCTTAAGGTGCAAGGAATGCACTTATCCCACATTGGAAAATCAGCAAAACCTCTCCACCTCCTCACTACTATATATGACCCTCACTCCCTCACATATCAGATATCATCTTCTACATCATATCATCTTCTACACCTTACACCTTTTTATTTTCTGAAAGTTAGAGAGAGAGAGAGAGAGAAGTTGGCGCAAGGAGGAGGAGAGGGCAGCAAGAAGGCTTGCTGCCCTAGCCGCATCTTCCTTGGGTTTTTCCTTGTTTCTTCTTTTCTTCTTTTGATTTCCTTTGTTTTCTTTAGTTAATTATTCTATTCTTCTTTCATTATGGATTCAACGTTTGATTATTTAATGAAAGTTGATTCTTTTATTTTCTTTATTATGTTTTGATTTTAGTTTTGCATTGTTAAGATGATGATGAAGCTCTTATTATTCGATCTATGTTGATTTATGGTTAATGAAATAAAGCCATGTGATTTAATGTGATGTTTTGATGCGATAAATTCCTATTGTCTGTTTTAATTGATTCTATTTGTTTGCACTCTTTGACTAGCTACCATAGAGTTGTTTGCATCTAGTAATTGTTATGAAATTGAGAGGTGATAATCAAGCTAATCAATTCAGTAGGTAACAAGGAGGTATCCTAAGAACTTATCTTTGATAAATAGGTTTCATAGATGTCATCTAGATCGATAATCAAGATACTATCATGCTCTATGTGTTTGTTGGTTTCATATAATCTTAATGACTCTTGCATGGTTAACAGCTTAGGTAGACGATAATCAAGCTTCCTAGGAACATGTGAGTTAACTAGGTTAAGTTGCGATAATCAAGCTCTTAATCTATGAATAAGGAAAACAATAGTTAGGCGAGTGTCTGATAATCAAGGCCTCCCGGCTGGCCAACTTTATTGTATGTGTTCACTTTCAATTGCTTGTCACCATAATAGTTGTAATCTTATAATATGTGCTGGATTCTGAATTCTTAACAATGCCGTGTTTTGTGTGTGTGTGTGTGTCTCATCTCTACAAACCCCTCCTATCAGTAGTATTTCGAATATGTCAAGTTGAGTTGGTTTATTGATACTAAACCCATTCTTTGTGGGATCGACCTCGTACTTTGCACCATTTGCTACCATGCGATTCGTGCACTTGCGAGTAAACTTAGAGCTTTGGTAAGTATTTGTTGATTGTGTTTTCTTAGAATAAAATAAACAAATATCTCATTCTAAGTTTACTCGCAAGTGCACGAATCGCATCAGTAGCAAAGCGTACAAGCACGAGGTCGATCCCACAGGGAATGGTTAATATACAATAAATCAATGCAAATAATCACTAGAATAACTAAATGGGGGGTTTTGAAAAGATGGAACACACGCACACATCACCACACACACACACACTTTATTCTATCTTGCAATGTTAAGTTTTCAGTTTCAAATCAGATAAGCATGCAATAACCATCCAAGGCTAATGACAGTTAATTTGAACACAACATATTAAAGTTTGACAGCTAAAAAGGTTTGGCTAGTTACTTTCTCGCCATTGTTCTCCTAATGCATAAACTAAGAGCTTCTTGGGCCTTCCTTAGCCAGTTAACCTACATGTTCCCTAGTTCAAGCTAAGGCAGCTGTTACCCATGCAGGAGTCATTAAGTTTTATGAGAACGTCAAACATGCACAACATATAAGCTTTGACTATTTCCTTATAGAGGTCGCCCAACCCCACTACCAAGAATAATCCCTTATTCCCTTGTTACTTGTGGTTTAGTGTCTTTGACTATTTCACAGCTAAACCTAACAGATAAACTAGATGCAATTACCCTAAGGTGGCCAGTCAAAGGATGCAAACAACTAGTGACGGGGGTTTTAATAGATAGTGGAAATTTAATATGTGCAAACATCAAACTAACAGACCAAGAGACGGATAAACGATTTGTTAGAACATGCAAATCCATTAATCAACCTACAACTAACATGCAAGATAGAATAACTAACCTACATAATTAAATAAAATAAATAAAAGAAACAGCAACCAACAATAATGAAATCCCAATTCATGCTTAACGATTAAAATAAAAAACGCAAATTAAACAAACTTAAAAGCATAAACGAATTGAATTCAGCAACATGAATGAAAAGAAATAAAGAGATAACTAAATAAAATCAGAAACTCAATTAAAAATATTCAGAAGCATAATCCAACAATAAAAATAGAAACTAGAAAGAAAAAGAAAACAAAAATCAGAGATGCAAACACATGGGGGCTGCGGCAAGGAGAGAGGAAGAAGGAAGCACCTAGCAAGCAGGAGGAACTCACGGCAAGGTGAGCTAGGGCTTGCGGCAAGGCTGATTCCTTCTCTCTCTCACTTGTCACCCCACCCTCTCTCTAAGTCTCTCCCTGAATTCGGCTTTCCTTACAAGAAAATAAAAGCTGAAACTAAAAACCTAAAACAGAAAAATAAAACTAGGGGAAGACAAAGGAATTTCGGCTGGAGTGTGTAGGTGCAAAAAAGTGATAAAAGTCCCCTAGGGTTCTAAATGAGAGGGATTTATATAGAGGAGCATTCCTTGAGAGGCAAGGAGAAGCAACTTGCGGCTGCTAGGGTTTGCCTCTCCTTGTTGCTTGCGGATTCAGCTAGGGCTAGCTGATCAGGCCCTTGCGTGTTGGGCTGCTCCCTTTGGGCTTAAGTGGCTCACGCCTAGCCTAGCTAGGGTCCCTCCCTTGCGCATGGGCTGGTAGTCTTGGGCTTTGGGCTTGCATGTTGGGCTTCCATGTTGGGCTTCAGTGGCTTGCACAAGATGGGCTAGGGTTTCACTCCATGGGCTTCCACCTTGGGCTTGTCACCTTGGGCTTGCGCATGGCTCCTTCCTTGCTAGGGTTTGCATGGCATGCATGCGCATGCATGGGCTGCCATCTTCCTCCTTGCGTATGGCCTTTGGGCTGCTAGGGTTTGGGCCCATGCATGTGCATGCATGGCCCACCTTGGTTCGGCATCCCTAGGGCCCATGGGCCCTCCACTTTTGACTTCCCATTTTGCCCCTCATTTCCATTTGAATTCAAATTCATTTCTTCCCTCCATTCATTTCCATGGATGTCCACCACCTTCTGGAAGCTTCTGGAACCTTGAACAACATTTCCTGGTGCAACTAGGATTCCTTGAAAATGAGAGATTCCTTATCCATTTCGACTTCTCGTAATGACCATATTGCCCCTGGGGTCTCCTAGTGTCATTAGGACTCCTTTCCCTAGTTGGGTTAGGTTTCCTAGTTCAACCAGGATTTCCTGTTCGAATCAGGATTTCACATTTCTGGCTCCGCAATGATGGTTCTGGACTTGATGTTTCCTAGTGTGACTAGGAATCCTCATTTGACTAGGATTTCTGCACTTTTCCTGGTTTGACCAGGATTTCACTCGTTTTCCTGGTTTGACCAGGAAATGTCCCAAAATGGCTCCATTTGCTTCTTTTTCTCATTTCTGCTTCATTTGACCTGAAAACACAAAAACAAGACAAGAAACACAAAATAGCGAGTTCTAACACTCTAGGTTAAGGAATTAGTATCATTAAGTGATGCAAAATGCACAATCATCACACCCCCAAACTTAGATTTTGCTAGTCCTCGAGCAAATAAAAGAAAGAAAAGACTCAAGACTGACTCCAACATCCCAACAATTGAATTCATGCGCACAACCATTAATCACATAGTGAAGCAAGGCATATAAATTGTATTCTCCAAATTCTAATAACATTTCAAATAACGTACCTCGCTCCTCTATTGTCATATAGGCCATCCTTGACACAAATCCAAGTATTAGACAAACAAAACTAAATCAATACATACATAATGGATTCAACTCCAATCCTCACTATGGCATACCCTCAATGATAAACATTCAAGAATTGGGTTGATATGTGCACTCAAAAGTATATGTGAGAGGAAATATGTAACAGAAACAATTAGCTCACATATGTACATGAAATAAAGGCACATTTTAGAAAGAATACTGATCTCATGAAAGAAATCCAAATGCTTGAAATAGAATCAATAACCATAGGCGCTCTTCTTTAATAGACTCCACATAAGTATAATACACACCTCTTGAGATCATCTAGGACTTTAATAGGGTTATAATGAAGGCTTAGGCTAGGATAGGGTATTGAAATGAAACGGAAACACAAAGGGTTACATTCATGGCATTGCAAGCATCAATAGAACATTCTGAGGTACACTTTGCTTCTTTGCACTTCATAGCTCAATTTGAACTCTTTTTGCTCACTTTTTCTTTTGAAACCGTCCCATCTCTTTTCTTTGATTTCTTTTCTTTTTCTTTTCTTTGGGCACGGCATACATACTTTTCTGACACATTTTTGTATAAGCTATGCATTTTCACTTCTTTTTCACCTCAATCAACATATAAACAACTTGCAATACCATAAAAAGGGTAAAACGGGTAAAAGGGGTGTAACACCCCCAAACTTAGGGTTTGGTATGGGGTAACAAAGAAAACGGCTTAAAAGGCTCAAAATGGGTAACTAAGGATAAAACATGTAATGGGTAGGCTTTTCAGGCTATGGGGTACACAAACAGGGCCTAAATTCATTTCTCAAGAGTTATGCAAATACGACATGCTTTGTGTACACAAGAAAAGAGTTCTAGCTCATTGATTCAAGATTATGCATATTCCAAGCAAA
This sequence comes from Dryas drummondii, assembly GCA_003254865.1. Taxonomy (NCBI): domain Eukaryota; kingdom Viridiplantae; phylum Streptophyta; class Magnoliopsida; order Rosales; family Rosaceae; genus Dryas; species Dryas drummondii. Next base: position 20,735 of record QANW01007691.1, on the reverse strand, counting down.
TGACCAAATGAAAGATAATGAGATCAAAACAACGACTTATATGACAATGATAGAATCAGAGTGGCGCGCAACACTCAAGAATTGAAGAACAGGGCTCAAAAGCTCACTTAGGTCATGCAAGTCTACTCTATTATGCATATAATCATTAGTAATGCTAATCACAACCTAAATTCATATCAACAAGGCCAAATGACATAGAATTGCAAGATATGTTATGGAACACTATTAGAATGAAAAGAACACCAAATATACACACAATATTAAAACATGCTCATAACAATCATGCACACTCAAATCAATTAGTTGGGGACTCAAAACGACCTGAAACAACCAAAATGACTCAAAAAAATTTTTTTTCTTGTTTTTAAAACAATGTCGCACACTTCAAAAGAGTCACATCCATCACTAAGGTGAATGAGATCTAAAGAAAACGTGCATTTTGATGTGGGTTTTGACACCCTAAGTTTAAAAACACAAGAAAAAGTTTTTTTCCTAACCTAAAAACACTAAAAACGAAAATTTTTTTTCTTTTTTTTCCAAAAAAACTTAAAAACACTTAAAACACCCTAAACACTTGTTCTAACTTAAAAACACTAAAAAATGACAATTGCCCTTCCCCCCACACTTAAATGATACATTGCCCTCAATGTATATGAAATAAATGCAAGAATGATCAAATTAAGCGAAACGGGAAATTGCAAATATCCAAAACTAAATAAACACACCAAAATTAAAAATTGTCTTATGAAGCGAAATAAAGAAACTGTTTACTTGCGTACGCAAGCGTGGACACTCAAAGGGTAGGCGCGGCCTCCTTGGTCCTCAATGACTCCTCCTCCATTATTCGAAACTAAAAACTTGGGTTGCCTCCCAATCAGCGCTTGTTTTTGTGTCTTCAGCTTGACATTGCCTTCACCTCTACTTGCGTCCTTTCCTCTTCCTCTTTTTGCCATTACTACTCTCGGCATTCCCTAAGAACGCACTGAAGAAGCTCTCCATCTCTGACTTCTCCTCTCCATAAAAAGTGATCTCCTCGTTTTCTGGCATCTCGGAAGTGAGCAAATACACCTCTTGCTTGGTGTAGTGCCGAATCTTCATGGTACTCTCCAATGCTTTGTACTCCATGTTAGAGGTGCACAAAAATGGTCTCCCAAGAATAATAGAGACGTCGCCCGGAAGTCGAGCACATCTAGCACTATGAAATCAGAGGGAATTAGTAATTTACGACATTTAACCAAAACATCCACAAGCATACTACGGGCCTTCTCGACTGAAGAGTTGGCGAAGCGAATGTCCAAATCAAACGGTTGCAAATCAGCCTCCACAAATCCAAGCCTCTCAAACACAACCAGCGGCATGACGTTGATAGCTGAACCATTGTCAACTAAGGCATTGACGATCTTACACTACCCTATGCTGCATGGTATGACCAACGAGCCCGGATCCCTCTTCTTGCTTGAAAAAGTTGCAAAGAGATAACCACGAATCTCCCTAGGAACGTTGTGACTATGCCCCTGCTCCTCAACCTTCTTCTCAATAGACTTCAACTCCCTCATGGTTGCTGGAAACTTAGTGATGTCAATGTCCGGAATGAGGGGAATCACTCGTGTATCAGCTTGCTCCTCAATCATTTCCGGATCCTCCTCTTCCTCTCTATCCCTGATCTCAATCACTTCCTTAGTTTTGACCCCTCTCCCTCTCTTTCTTGCAGTAGTCCTCAAAATAGCATTTACATGCTCCTCATTCTTCGGGTTGACGATGGGCTGACTTGGCAATTTCCCCTTCTCTCTCTGACCCAAAGTAGTGGCAATCTGACCCATTTGACTCTCCAAGTGTGCAATGGGCTTCGAATTGGCTTGCATCTGCTGCTCGGTACGGTTCATGAAGGCGTTGGTGCTCTGAGCAAGGGAAGTGGTGCTTTGAGCAATCTGAGCAATCTTGTCCTCCAAACAAGACCTCTCGGAATTAGGGTGCACATACGGCTTGTTGGTGCTCCCACTAGCTTGCTGTCCATTGTTGTTGCTCCATCTGAAATTCGGGTTGTTCTTCCATCCAGGGTTGTAAGAGTTGGAATATGGGTCATACGGCACCCTAGGATAGCTCCCAACCTGGTTCACTTGTTCCACGTCACCCCCTTGTCTATGCACACTCATCATCTTCTCTTGAGCCAAAGATAACTTCTGCACCATAGTCTTGATTTCCAAAATCTGTCCCTCCATGGTGTTCGACACATCAGCTACCTCATACAACCCTCTCTTTGGTCCTCCTCTTGCACGATTGGAATCCCATTGTTGAGAACTCAAAGAAAGCGACTCAAACACATCTTTAGCCTCATCCTCCGTTTTTGACATGAATGCACCACCACATGCCGAATCCACCTTGGCTTGGTCTCTCTCCAATAATCCCTGATAAAAACAACAAATCACATACCAAGGGGATAGGTTATGGTGCGGGCAGCTAGTAAGTAACTCATTAAATCGGTCCCAAGTCTCATGGAATGGCTCGTCCGCTTTCTGCACAAATCCAAGGATCTCCTTCCGAATAGAATTTGTCTTGGAAATGGAATAAAACTTGTTCAGGAACTTGCTCGAAAGATCATCCCATGTCGAAATGGAACCACTGGGCAGCGAATACAACCACCTCTTTGCCTTGTCCTTAAGCGCAAAAGGGAACATCATTAAACG
>QANW01007691.1:0-17330 GCA_003254865.1 Dryas drummondii | reverse complement strand
GCAAACATCAAACTAACAGACCAAGAGACGGATAAACGATTTGTTAGAACATGCAAATCCATTAATCAACCTACAACTAACATGCAAGATAGAATAACTAACCTACATAATTAAATTAAATAAATAAAAGAAACAGCAACCAACAATAATGAAATCCCAATTCATGCTTAACGATTAAAATCAAAAACGCAAATTAAACAAACTTTAAAGCATAAACGAATTGAATTCAGCAACATGAATTAAAAGAAATAAAGAGATAACTAAATAAAATCAGAAACTCAATTAAAAATATTCAGAAGCATAATCCAACAATAAAAATAGAAACTAGAAAGAAAAAGAAAACAAAAATCAGAGATGCAAACACATGGGGGCTGCGGCAAGGAGAGAGGAAGAAGGAAGCACCTAGCAAGCAGGAGGAACTCACGGCAAGGTGAGCTAGGGCTTGCGGCAAGGCTGATTCCTTCTCTCTCTCACTTGTCACGCCACCCTCTCTCTAAGTCTCTCCCTGAATTCGGCTTTCCTTACAAGAAAATAAAAGCTGAAACTAAAAACCTAAAACAGAAAAATAAAACTAGGGGAAGAGAAAGGAATTTCGGCTGGAGTGTGTAGGTGCAAAAAAGTGATAAAAGTCCCCTAGGGTTCTAAATGAGAGGGATTTATATAGAGGAGCATTCCTTGAGAGGCAAGGAGAAGCAACTTGCGGATGCTAGGGTTTGCCTCTCCTTGTTGCTTGCGGATTCAGCTAGGGCTAGCTGATCAGGCCCTTGCGTGTTGGGCTGCTCCCTTTGGGCTTAAGTGGCTCACGCCTAGCCTAGCTAGGGTCCCTCCCTTGCGCATGGGCTGGTAGTCTTGGGCTTTGGGCTTGCATGTTGGGCTTCCATGTTGGGCTTCAGTGGCTTGCACAAGATGGGCTAGGGTTTCACTCCATGGGCTTCCACCTTGGGCTTGTCACCTTGGGCTTGCGCATGGCTCCTTCCTTGCTAGGGTTTGCATGGCATGCATGCGCATGCATGGGCTGCCATCTTCCTCCTTGCGTATGGCCTTTGGGCTGCTAGGGTTTGGGCCCATGCATGTGCATGCATGGCCCACCTTGGTTCGGCATCCCTAGGGCCCATGGGCCCTCCACTTTTGACTTCCCATTTTGCCCCTCATTTCCATTTGAATTCAAATTCATTTCTTCCCTCCATTCATTTCCATGGATGTCCACCACCTTCTGGAAGCTTCTGGAACCTTGAACAACATTTCCTGGTGCAACTAGGATTCCTTGAAAATGAGAGATTCCTTATCCATTTCGACTTCTCGTAATGACCATATTGCCCCTGGGGTCTCCTAGTGTCATTAGGACTCCTTTCCCTAGTTGGGTTAGGTTTCCTAGTTCAACCAGGATTTCCTGTTCGAATCAGGATTTCACATTTCTGGCTCCGCAATGATGGTTCTGGACTTGATGTTTCCTAGTGTGACTAGGAATCCTCATTTGACTAGGATTTCTGCACTTTTCCTGGTTTGACCAGGATTTCACTCGTTTTCCTGGTTTGACCAGGAAATGTCCCAAAATGGCTCCATTTGCTTCTTTTTCTCATTTCTGCTTCATTTGACCTGAAAACACAAAAACAAGACAAGAAACACAAAATAGCGAGTTCTAACACTCTAGGTTAAGGAATTAGTATCATAAAGTGATGCAAAATGCACACTCATCAGTATTTTTGTTAATTAATTTGCTCTAAGAAAACAATCAACAGGTTTCAAAAGAAAAAATGAGCAAAAAGAGTTTAAATTGAGCTATGAAGTGCAAAGAAGCAAAGTGTACCTCAGAATGTTCTATTAATGCTTTCAATTCCATGGATGTAGCCATTTGTGTTTCCTTTTCATTTCAATACCCTATCCTAGCCTAAGCCTTCATTATAACCCTATTAAAGCCCTACCTGATCTCAAGAGGTACACGTATTATACTTATGTGGAGTCTATTTGAGAATAGAGCCTATGGTTACTGATTCTATTTCAAGCATTTGGATTCCTTTCATGAGATCAGTATTCTTTCTAAAATGTGCCTTTATTTCATGTACATATGTGAGCTAATTGTTTTTGTTACATATTTCCTCTCACATATACTTTTGAGTGCACATATCAACCCAATTCTTGAGTGTTTATCATTGAGAGTATGCCATAATGAGGATTGAAGTTGAATTTATTATGTATGTATTGATTTAGTTTTGTTTGTCTAAATACTTGGATTTGTGTCAAGGATGGCTTATATGACAATAGAGGAGGGAGGTATGTTATTTCAAATGTTATTAGAATTTGGAGAATACAATTTATATGCCTTGCTTTCCTATGTGATTAATGGTTGTGCGCATGAATTCAGTTGTTGGGATGTTGGAGTCAGTCTTGAGTCTTTTCTTTCCATTATTTGCTCGAGGACTAGCAAAATCTAAGTTTGGGGGTGAGATGAGTGTGCATTTTACATCACTTTATGATACTAATTCCTTAAACTAGAGTGTTAGAACTCGATGTTTTGTGTTTCTTGTCTTGTTTTTGTGTTTTCAGGTCAAATGAAGCATAAATGAGAAAAAGAAGCAAATGGAGCCATTTTGGGACATTTCCTGGTCAAACCAGGAAAAGTGCAGAAATCCTAGTCAAATGAGGATTCCTAGTCACACTATGAAACATCAAGTCCATAACCATCATTGCGGAGCCAGAAATATGAAATCCTGATTCAAACAGGAAATCCTGGTTGAACTAGGAAACCTAACCCAAATAGGGAAAGGAGTCCTAACGACACTAGGAGACCCCAGGGGCAATATGGTCATTACAAGAAGTCAAAACGGATAAGGAATCCTTGATTTTCAAGAAATCCTAGTTGCACCAGGAATGTTGGTCAAAGTCAACTCTACAAAGTCAAGGTTCCAGAAGCTTCTAGAAGGTGGTGGACATCCATGGAAATGAATGAAGGGAAGAAATGAATTTGAATTCAAATGGAAATGAGGGGCAAAATGGGAAGTCAAAAGTCAAGGGTACATGGGCCTAAGGGATGCCGAACCCAAAGATGGGCCATGCATGCACATGCATGGGCCCAGACCCTAGCAGCCCAAAGTCCATGCGTAAGGAGCAAGATGGCAGCCCATGCATGCCATGCAAACCCTAGCAGCCAAGGAGCCCCATGCGCAAGCCCAAGATGCAAGCCCAAGGTGGAAGCCTATGGAGTGAAACCCTAGCCCATCTTGTGCATGGCACTTCAGCCCAACACATGTGAGCCTAATGCACCATCAAGGTCCAAGACCAGCAGCTCATGCGCAAGGGGGGAGGCCTAGCTGACTTGCACGCGCCACTCAAGCCCAAGAAGACAAGCCCTTGCCGCAAGCCCATAGCTAGAAACCCTAGCTGATGCCGCAAGCTACAAGGAGAAGAAACCCTAGCTGCCGCAAGTCACCTTCTCCTTGCCTCTCAAGGATTGCACCTCTATATATATCCCCTCAATTCATAACCTTAGGACACTTTTACACCTACACACTCCAGCCGAAATCTCTTTGTCTCTAGTTTTATTTTTCTGTTCTAGGTTTTTATTTTCAGCCTTGGATGGTTATTGCATGCTTATATGATTTGAGACTGAAAACTTAACATTGCAAGATAGAATAAAGGGTGTGTGCGTGTGGTGATGTGTGCGTGTGTTTCCATCTTTCAAAACCCCCCATTTAGTTATTATAGTGATTAATTACATTGATTTATTGTTTATTAACCATTCCCTGTGGGATCGACCTCGTGCTTGTACGCTTTGCTACTGATGCGATTCGTGCACTTGCGAGTAAACTTAGAATGAGATAATTGTTTATTTTATTATAAGAAAACACATCAACAGTGTCACTATTGCATAACTCACAATTAAAGTTTCATCATCGAACTTAGCAAAGCAATAAAAACTCAAAACATAGAAATAAAGAAAATAAAAGATCTAACTTCCATTATAATCAATGAATCCATAATGAAAGCAAGAACAAACTAATTAACTAAAGAAAAAGAAGAAAATCAAAAGAAAAATATAGAACATCACAAGAGGGTGGCAGCGGCACAAGAGAGAAGAAGAGGAGAGACATAGCAGCAAGGAGGCTCATGGAAAAGGTGAGCTAGGGCTGCGGTACATGGTCTCTCAATTTCCCTCAAGTAGCGCCATCCTCTCACTCTCTCTCCCAATTCGGCTGCTCTCTCTTTTCTGAATTGTCTGACCTAATGAATTCCCCGATTGTGAGAGAATGAGATATATTTATAGAAGTAGGGTAAAAATTCTTTGGGAGGCAAGAAAAAGACAAGGTGCGGCTAGGGTTTCATTAAAAGAACATGGGCTTGCTGAAACAGCAAGTGGCGTGATGGGCTTAAGTGTAAGTGACTTGCGCATGGGCTTAAGTGTAAGTGTGAGGGCGGAATAGGATGGGCTGCTGCAAGTGACGTGATGGGCTGTAGTTTAAATTACTTGTGTGTGGGTCTCCTCCTTTCTAGCTTGCGCTTGGCTGCATGACTTGGGCACTAGGGTTGGCGCATGTGGGCTGAATGGGTTGGAAGTGGTGCATTGGGCTGCCACCTCACCATTCTTCTCATTTCGACTTCACCTAGGCCCAAAGCCCAATTGACTTTATGACTTGGCATTGTTGACCCTTGACCATTGACTTTGACTTCCAATTTCACCCCTCTCTCCCTCTTCGATTCGAATTCATTTCTTCCCTCCATTTCATTTCATGGATGTCCACCACCTTCTAGAAACTTCTGGAACCTTGACTTGATTGAGTTGACTTTGACCAACCTTTCCTAGTCTCACTAGGATTCCTTGTAGATGTAGGATTCCTTATCCATTTCAACTTCTCATAATGACCATATTTCTCCTAGTGATTCCTATTCTCATTAGGACTCCTTTTCCTAGTAGGATTAGGTTTCCTAATTCAACAAGGAATTCCTGCTTCAATTAGGATTTCTCATTTCTGCCTTCACAATGATGGTTCTAGGCTTGATGTTTCCTCTTGTGACTAGGAATCCTCATTTGACTAGGAATTTGCTTGTGTCCTAGTTTGACCAGGAAATGTCCCAAAACGGCTCCATTTGCTCCTATTTCCTATTTTTGCTTCATTAGACCTAAAAACACAAAAACAAGACAACATACACAAAAGTATCGAGTTCTAACACTCTAGGTTAGGGAGTTAGTATCTTAAAATAACGTAAAATGAACACTCATCATCTCATGCTATGGTTAGCGTTCTAGACCTATTGAACCAGATTTGGTGATAAGTACGCACAAAAACGTAATTTCAGTACATATTTGTTCCAATTTCCTTCAAATTGCTCCAAAACATTATCGGTTAGCAAAAAAGACATGGGGAAGAAGCACCTTTTCATGTTATGAATAGCGTTTTAGACCGATTGAATCACATTTGGTGTTAAGAAGCACGAAAATTTCATATCGGTGCATACTTGATCCAATTTCGACCAAATTACTCCAAAAGCCTTGGGAATGCACTTTCACGTGTTAGGAATAGCGTTCCAGACCAATTGAACCACATTTGGTGTTAAGAACGCACGAAAACTTTATTTTGGTGCATACTTGTTCCAATTTCAACCAAATTGCTCCAAAACTTTATCAGTTGACAAGAAAGACATGGGGAAGCGCTTTCTAATGTTAAGAATAACGTTCTAGACCTACTGAACCACATTTGGTGCTAAGAACGCACGAAAACATCATTTCAGTGCATACTTCGTCCAACTTCATCCAAATTACTCCAAAACGTTCCTGGTTGGCAAAAAAGGCGTAGGGAAGCACTTTTTCAAGTTAGGATTAGCGTTCTAGACCTATTGAACTACATTTGGTGTTAAGAACGCACGAAACATCATTTCAGTGCGTACTTGGTCCAACTTTGTCCAAATTACTCTAAAACGTTCCTAGTTGGAAAGAAAGCCATGGGGAAGCACTTTCTCAAGTTAAGATTAGCGTTCTAGACTTATTGAACCACATTTGGTGTTAAAAATGCACGAAAACGCCATTTCGGTGTAAACTTGTTCCAATTTCGCCCAAATTACTCCAATACATTACTGGTTGGCAAGAAAGACATGGGGAAGAACTTCCTAATCTTAGGAATAGTGTTGTAGACCTATTGAACCAGATGTAGTGTTAAGAAAACAAGAAAACAACATTTCGGTGCATATTTTGTCTAATTTCGTCCAAATTGCTCTAACACGTGCCCGGCTGGTAAAAAAGGCATGGGGAAGCACTTCCTCATGTTAGAATTAGCGTTCTAGACCTATTGACCACATTTGGTGCTAAGAACGCACAAAAACATTATTTAGGTGCATTATTTTGCCAATTTCATCCAAATTGCTCCAAAACGTTACGGGTTGGCAAGAAAGACATGGGAAAACACTTTCTCATGTTAGGAATAGCGTTCTAGATCTATTGAACCATATTTGGGGTTAAGAACAAACGAAAACGTCATTTCGGAGCCTACTTGGCCCAATTTCGTCCAAATTACTCCAAAATGTTCCTGGTTGGCAAGAAAGCCTTGGGGAAGCACTATCACATGTTAGGGTTAGCGTTCTAGACCTATTGCACCAAATTTGGTGTTAAGAACGTACGAAAACGTCATTTCGGGGCATACATTTTCCAATTTCGTCGAAATGGCTCCAAAACATTACCGGTTGGCAAGAAAGACTTAGGGAAGCACATTCTAATGTTAGGAATAGCGTTCTAGACCGATTGAACATCAATTGGTGTTAAGAACGCACGAAAACGTCATTTAGGTGAATACTTGTTCCAATTTCCTTCAAGTTGTTCCAAAATGTTGCCGGTTGGCAAGAAAGATATGGTGAAGCACCTTCTCATGTTAGCAATAGCGTTCTAGACCTATTGAACCCAATTTGGCGTTAAGAACTCATAAAAACGTCATTTCGATGCATACTTAGTCCAATTTTGTCCAAATTATTCCAAAACTTTACCGGTTGGCAAAAAAGCCTTGGGGAAGCACTTTCACATGTTAGGGTTAACGTTCTAGACCTATTGAACCATATTTGGGGTTAAGAACGTACGAAAATGTTGATGTGTTTTCTTAGAACAAAATAAACAATTACCTCATTCTAAGTTTACTCGCAAGTGCACGAATCGCATCAGTAGCAAAGCGTACAAGCACGAGGTCGATCCCACAGGGAATGGTTAATATACAATAAATCAATGCAAATAATCACTAGAATAACTAAATGGGGGGTTTTGAAAAGATGGAACACACGCACACATCACCACACGCACACACACTTTATTCTATCTTGCAATGTTAAGTTTTCAGTTTCAAATCAGATAAGCATGCAATAACCATCCAAGGCTAATGACAGTTAATTTGAACACAACATATTAAAGTTTGACAGCTAAAAAGGTTTGGCTAGTTACTTTCTCGCCATTGTTCTCCTAATGCATAAACTAAGAGCTTCTTGGGCCTTCCTTAGCCAGTTAACCTACATGTTCCCTAGTTCAAGCTAAGGCAGCTGTTACCCATGCAGGAGTCATTAAGTTTTATGAGAACGTCAAACATGCACAACATATAAGCTTTGACTATTTCCTTATAGAGGTCGCCCAACCCCACTACCAAGAATAATCCCTTATTCCCTTGTTACTTGTGGTTTAGTGTCTTTGACTATTTCACAGCTAAACCTAACAAATAAACTAGATGCAATTACCCTAAGGTGGCCAGTCAAAGGATGCAAACAACTAGTGACGGGTTCTAATAGATAGTGGAAATTTAATACGTGCAAACATCAAACTAACAGACCAAGAGACGGATAAACGATTTGTTAGAACATGCAAATCCATTAATCAACCTACGACTAACATGCAAGATAGAATAACTAACCTACATACTTAATTTAAATAAATAAAAGAAACAACAACAATAAACAAAATCCCAATTCATGCTTGCAAAAGGAAATCAGAAACTCGAAACTGAAAACATAAACTAAACAACTAAATCAAATTGCATAAACTAAAAGAAATCAGAACCATGCACTAAATAAATTCAGAAACTTAATTAAATAAATTCAGAAGCATAATCCAACAATAAAAAAGAAAACTAGAACGAAAATCAAAAGAAGCAAGGGGATGGGGCTGCGGCAAGACAAGGAAGAGAAGGCACCTTGCACAAGCAATTGGCTCACGGCTATGGTGAGCTAGGGCTTGCGGCTTAAGGGTGTCCATCCTTGCAGCCACGCGACTCCTCTCTCTCTCTCTACCTTCGGCTAGCCCTCACAAGAATTAAACTAAAATAATAACCTAGAACAGCAAAAATAAAACTAAGGAACATAAGAAATTTCGGCTGGAGTGTAGGAGGTGAGAAAGTCATCCCTAGGGTTCTGAATGAAGGGGATATATATAGAGGTGCAATCCTTGAGAGGCAAGGAAGAGAAAACTTGCGGCTGCTAGGGTTCCTTCTCCTTGTTGCTTGCGGCATCAGCTAGGGTTAGGGCTTGTGGGCTTGCGGCAAGGCTTGGTCCTCTTGGGCTTAAGTGGCGCATGCAAGTCAGCTAGGCTCCCCTCCCTTGCGCATGGGCTGCTGGTCTTGGACCTTAATGTGCTTTGGGCTCACATGTGTTGGGCCGAAGTGGCTTGCACAAGATGGGCTAGGGTTTCACTCCATGGGCTTCCACCTTGGGCTTGCATCTTGGGCTTGCGCATGGGCTCCTTGGCTGCTAGGGTTTGCATGGCATGCATGCGGATGCATGGGCTGCCACCTTGCTCCTTACCTATGGCCTTTGGGCTGCTAGGGTTTGGGCCCATGCATGTGCATGCATGGCCGATCTTGGTTCGGCATCCCTAGGGCCCATGGGCCCTCCACTTTTGACTTCCCTTTTTGCCCCTCATTTCCATTTAAATTCAAATTCATTTCTTCCCTCCATTCATTTCCATGGATGTCCACCACCTTCTGGAAGCTTCTGGAACCTTGACCAACATTTCCTGGTGCAACTAGGATTCCTTGAAAATGAGAGATTCCTTATCCATTTCGACTTCTCGTAATGACCATATTGCCCTGGGGTCTCCTAGTGTCATTAGGACTCATTTCCCTAGTTGGGTTAGGTTTCCTAGTTCAACCAGGATTTCCTGTTCGAATCAGGATTTCACATTTCTGGCTCCGCAATGAGGGTTCTGGACTTGATGTTTCCTAGTGTGACTAGGAGTCCTCATTTGACTAGGATTTCTGCACTTTTCCTGGTTTGACCAGGAAATGTCCCAAAATGGCTTCATTTGCTTCTTTTTCTCATTTCTGCTTCATTTGACCTGAAAATACAAAAACAAGACAATAAACACAAAATATCGAGTTCTAACACTCTAGCTTAAGGAATTAGTATCATAAAGTGATGCAAAATGCACACTCATCAGAAAACAACATTGTGGTGCATACTTGGTCTAATTTCATCCAAATTGCTATAAAACGTGCCTGGTTGACAAGAAAGACTAATGAGTGTGCATTTTGCATCACTTTATGATACTAATTCCTTAACCTAGAGTGTTAGAACTCGATATTTTGTGTTTCTTGTCTTGTTTTTGTATTTTCAGGTCAAATGAAGCAGAAATGAGAAAAAGAAGCAAATGGAGCCATTTTGGGACATTTCCTGGTCAAACCAGGAAAACGAGTGAAATCCTAGTCAAACCAGGAAAAGTGCAGAAATCCTAGTCGAATGAGGATTCCTAGTCACATTAGGAAACATCAAGTTCAGAACCATCATTGCAGAACCAGAAATATGAAATCCTGATTCGAACAGGAAATCCTGGTTGAACTAAGAAACCTAACCCAACTAGGGAAACGAGTCCTAATGACACTAGGAGATCCCAGGGGCAATACGGTCATTACGAGAAGTCGAAATGGATAAGGAATCTCTCATTTTCAAGGAATTCGAGTTGCACCAGGAAATGTTGGTCACAGTCAATTCTACAAAGTCAAGGTTCCAGAAGCTTCTAGAAGGTGGTGGACATCCATGGAAATGAATGGAGGGAAGAAATGAATTTGAATTCAAATAGAAATGAGCGGCAAAATGGGAAGTCAAAAGTCAAGGGCCCATGGGCCTAAGGGATGCCGAACCTAAGATGGGCCATGTACGCACATGCATGGGCCCAAACCCTAGCAGCCCAAAGCCCATGCGTAACGAGCAAGATGGCAGCCCATGCATGCGCATGCATGCCATGCAAACCCTAGCAGCCAAGGAGCCCATGCGCAAGCCCAAGGTGGAAGCCCATGGAGTGAAACCCTAGCCCATCTTGTGCAAGCCACTTCAGCCCAACATGCAAGCCCAAAGCCCAGGACCAGCAGCCCATGTGCAAGGAAGGAACCCTAGCTAGGCTAGGCGTGAATCACTTAAGCCCAAGGAGCAGCCCATGCCGCAAGGCCTGATTCACCCTAACCCTAGCTGCTGCCGCAAGTTACCTTCTCCTTGCCTTTCAAGGATTGCACCTCTATATATACCCCGTTAATTCAGAACCCTAGGGACCTCACTTCACACTTCCTACACTCCAGCCGAAATCTCTTAAGTCTCTAGTTTTATTTTTCTGTTCTAAGTTTTTAGTTTCAGCTTTTATTTTATTATTGTGAGGATTAGCCGAAGGGTGAGAGAGAGAGAGAGAACAGTGACGTGGCTGCAAGGAAGAGCAACCCTAAGCCGCAAGCCCTAACTTACCATAGTCGTGAGCCAATTGCTTGTGCAGGTGCCTCTCTTCCTTGTCTTGCCGCAGCTCCTTTTGCTGTTTTCCTTCACTTTTTGTTCTAGTTCTCTAGTTTATTATTTGGATATTGGTTTCTGAATTTATTCTATGCCTCAGAATTTATTTAAATTAAGTTTCTGAATTCCATTAGTTTATCTCTTTGATTTCATTTAATTCATGTTGCTGGTTTCAATTTGTTTATGCGTTCAATTTCTTTAACTTTGCGTTTCTGATTTTCTTTAGCAAGCATGAATTGGGATTTCATTATTATTTGTTGTTGTTCTTATTTATTTAAATTAAGTATGTAGGTTAGTTATTCTATCTTGCATGTTAGTCGTATGTCGATTAATGGATTTGCATGTTCTAACAAATCGTTTATCCGTCTCTTGGTCTGTTAGTTTGATTTTTGCATGTATTAAATTTCCACTATCTATTAGTACCCGTCACTAGTTGTTTGCATCCTTTGACTGGCCACCTTAGGGTAATTGCATCTAGTTTATTTGTTAGGTTTAGCTGTGAAATAGTCAAAGACACTAAACCAGAAGTAACAAGGGAATAAGGGATTATTCTTGGTAGTGGGGTTGGGCGACCTCTATAAGGAAATAGTCAAAGCTTATATGTTGTGCATGTTTGACGTTCTCATAAAACTTAATGACTCCTGCATGGGTAACAGCTGCCTTAGCTTGAACTAAGGAACATGTAGGTTAACTGGCTAAGGAAGGCCCAAGAAGCTCTTAGTTTATGCATTAGGAGCACAATTGCGAGAAAGTAACTAGCCAAACCTTTTTAGCAGTCAAACTTTAATATGTTGTGTTCAAATTAACTGTCATTAGCCTTGGATGGTTATTGCATGCTTATCTGATTTGAAACTGAAAACTTAACATTGCAAGATAGAATAAAGAGTGTGTGCGTGTGGTGATGTGTGCGTGTGTTTCCATCTTCCAAAACCCCCCATTTAGTTATTCTATTGATTAATTGAATTGATTTGTTGTGTATTAACCATTCCCTGTGGGATCGACCTCGTGCTTGTACGCTTTGCTACTGATGCGATTCGTGCACTTTCGAGTATACTTGGAATGAAATAGATGTTTATTTTGTTCTAAGAAAACACACATCAACAAAGACATTGGGAGGTACCATCCCAAATTATGATTGGCGTTCTAGACCTATTAAATCACATTTGGTGTTAAGAACGTACAAAAACGTCATTTTAATGCATACTTGGTCCAATTTCAACAAAATTACTCTAAAATGTTACAGGTTGGTAAGAAAGACATGAGGAATCACTTTCTCATGTTAGGATTAGCGTTCTAGTTCTATTGAATCACATTTGGTGTTAAGAACGCAGGAAAACTTCATTTCAGTGCATACATGTTCAAATTTCATCCAAATGGCTCCAAAATGTTACCGATTAGCAAGAATGACTTGGGGAAGCACATTCTAATGTTAGGAATAGAGTTCTAGACCTATTGAACCACATTTGGTGTTAAGGATACACGAAAACGTCTTTTAGCTGCATACTTCTTCCAGTTTACTTCAAATTGTTCCAAAACGTTAGCTATTGGCAAGAAAGATATGGGGGAAGCACATTCTCATGTTAGGAATAGCGTTTTAGACCTATTAAATCATATTTGGTGTTAAGAACGCAAGATAACAACATTTCGGTGCATACTTGGAACAATTTCGTCCAAATATCTCGAACACGATCCCGGTTGGCAAGAAAGCCATGGGGAAGCACTTTCTCATGTTAGGATTAGCGTTCTAGACTTATTGAACCACATTTGGTGTTAAAGAACGCATGAAAACTTCATTTCGGTGCATTCTTTTTTCAACTTCAACCAAATTACTACAAAACGTTACCAGTTGGCAAGAAAGATCAGGGGAAGCACTTCCTAATGTTAAGATTACCCTTCTAGACCTATTGAACCACATTTGGTCTTATGAACGCACGAAAACGCTATGTCAGTGCATACTGTTGAGTATCCAAATTGCATCATTTTATGATGCTAATTCCCTAACCTAGAGTGCAAGAACTCGATATTTTAGGTCTTGTTGATTTGTTTTAGTGTTTTGTAGGTTAAATGAAGCAATGATGGAGAAAGAAGCTGAATGAGGCTATTTTGAGCTAAAAATGAAAAAAATAGGAAAAAGAATCTTGAGGGAATCTTCTAGAAGGATCTGGAATCTGGAAGGAATCTTTGGAGAATCTCAGACAGAATCTTTTGGGAAATCTTTTTGGTCAAGGTTGACTTTTGGTCAAAGTCAAAGGTCAAAGGTCAAATTCAATAGTCAACCATGCCACATCATCACATGACATGGACCACACATGTAGCTCATGCACTATGGGCCATGCGCATAACCGTAGCCCAAAGGACCAAGGCCATGCGCCTATTGCTAGCCCAAATGGTGGAAGCCCAGGTTGTGTTATCCAAGAGTCTGCAAGCCCAAGGAATTTGCACCCACTCAGCTGATCCAAGGCCCAAATGAAAGGAATCCTTCATGCTCAAGGAAAATCTCACAAGATTCAGTCAAAGATCACAAGGAGTCCTAGTTGAAGAAAAAGTCGAAACCCTGGAAACTGGACGCTAAATTTCGACAGTGATTCTGTATTTCTACAGATCGAATCAGATGTCATACCATATATGGTTGGAAAGCTACGGATGTTAGCTTCACAGGGAATTTTACGGATCTCAATTCCGAGTTGTGTAGCTCAAGATATGGCCGTTTTAGTGAGGGTAGCGCAGCAGTTCCGCGAACAGAAAAGTGGGTTCCGCCCAAAAAGAGCCCAAATCAGCCCAAAGCCCATGCTTGGCCGAAAATTACAAGTCTTGATGTGCAAGGAAAGTGTCAATCCCACATTGAAGAATGAGAGAAACCTCAGCCCCAAGGTTCCCTATAAATAGACCTCTCTCCTTCATAAGTGAGGGACTTCTTCTAGATGCTCTCTTCTTTCTCTTACTTTCTCTCTTTTGCTGCAAAACCCTAGCCACCTTTTGTTTTATTTTCAAGCAAGCCTCCAGCCCCCATTTTGTCTTTGCCGAAACCCTAGAGGAGAAGAAGGTTTCTTTGCCGCAGCCCCTAAGCCGTCGCCCAAGGGTGGAGCCACCTCCACTTTGCTGCCGTGGCCTCTCCTTCTCTCTTCCATCGGTTTCATCAGTTTTTAATTATGTTTTGTTTTGTTTTTACTTTAGTTATGAGTAGCTAAACTTCTAGCTAGGGCTAGGATGAAGCCCTAACTATGTTATTTACGTTTGTCATGGATTATTGAGTTTTTAATTGCAATTTATGTTGATAAATCTTGGACCTCTGCTTTAATTGATTTTAGTTGTATTACATCTTTGATTGATCACCTTAGGTTGTATGCATCTAGAATTTGTTATGGAATTGGGGGGTGATAATCAAGCCATCTGTTTCAATAGGTAACAAAGAGATATCCTAAGAATTTATCTTTGAGGGAAGAGATCATAGATGCTCTTAAGAGGGTCTATGTGTTTGTCGTTCTCACATAATCATAATGACTCTTGCATGGTTAACAGCTTAGGTAGACGATAATCAAGCTATCTAGGAACATGTGGGTTAACTAAGTTAGTAAGAGATAATCAATCTACTAATTTATGCATTAGGAGGACAATAGTTAGGTGAGTGTCCGATAATCAAGGCCTCCCGGCTGGCAACTTTATCAATATATCTTGTCAATTAAATGCTCTTATATGTCCATGATTGTGTAAGTAATATGTTAGTGGTGGATTCCGACCCCTAGTTGTTACATCCATTGTTCTTAGTTTAATATTTTAATTTGTTTACTTTTCATGATTATTGATCATTGTTCTCAAAACCAATCTGAAACCTCCTTATCGTGTGTGTGAGTTGGTGTTTGATTTAATTGAATTTAATTGAGTTAGTAATCACAACATTAATACAATTCCTTGAAGGATCAACCTCGTATTTGCAAGCTTTGCTACCCCGCGATTCGTGCACTTGCGAGTTAACTTAGAGCTGGAAAAAAGTTAATTAAATTGCTCTAGGAAAACAACAACAAGTTTTTGGCGCCGTTGCCGGGGAATTGTTATCAGTGTTGATTACTAGTTTAATTATTTTTAGTTAAGTCATTTTAGTTAGGTTTTATTTTCTGTTTTTTATTTTATTTTTGGTTATTGCTGAATTCTCTTGTTTTTGAGGTACAATGGAGGATCCACGTTCGAAGATCACTCCTCCTACCCATGAGGAAGTATCAAAGATATTGAACAAACAAAAGGGCACACCAAAGGTTATTTGAAAGCCAATGAGAGTGGTGTCCACTTTTGTTTCATTGCAAGGTAGTGATTCTGAAGTGGGACTTGAAAAAGAGAAACAAGAGAAGGAAGTTGAGAAGGAGGTGCAGCCGAAAAGACCATTGAGTGATTATTCATCTCCAACACTCCTTGCTCAACCTACATGTATAGTCTATCCTCAAGTGGAGGCCGAACAGTTTGCAATTCAAAGTGGGACAATTAAACTCTTGCCAATTTATTATGGACGTGAGGGTGAAGAACCTTATACGCACATCAAAGAGTTTTATGCTATTTGTGAGATTGGAAAGCTGAAAGGATTAAGTGATGAGCAAAGGAAGTTGAGATTATTTCCATTATCTCTCAAAGGAAAAGCAAAGAGTTGGTTGTATTCCTTGCAAGTTGCTTCTATAGAATCATGGGAAGATTTGGCATCTAAGTTTCTTAAGAGATTCTATCCAGCTAGTAAGACTACTATTGTGAGGAAGCAGATATTAGGATTTACACAAGAGGAAGATGAAGTTTTTCATGAAAGTTGGGAAAGGTATCAAGAGCTTTTAAATTCGTGTCCACATCACAATTTTGCCCCATGGATGCAGATTGATTATTTCTACGAGGGTTTAATGGAGCAAGATCGCACTATGGTGGATATGACTTGTGGAGGAGCATTAAAGGAAAGGACTTCTGAAGATGCATGGGCATTGTTTGACACGTTGGCACTTAATTCTCAGCAGTGGAATAGGAAGAAAAGAACTACGAAGAAATCGGCCATGGAAGTAGAAGTGGCTGAGCTTAAACAGATGATGCAAGTTATGATGGCTAATCAGGTTTCAAAATCGTCACAAGAGGAGTTGTGTAGTGAAGTTGAAAGAGTTCACTCTAGGCCGAGTCCACCACCACCTGTCGAGCTAAGAAACACATACTTGGAAGAGATGATTGCCACACTAGCTCAGAGTACAACTTCAATGTCTAATGATACAAAATCTTTTATGAACAAAAAGGAAGAGTGTTGAGTGCTCATTTTACACTATTTTATGATACTAACTCCCTAACTCAGAGTGCAAGAACTCGATATTTTGTGTGTTGTTAGTTTGTTTTTGTTTTTATAGGATAAAATGAGCAAAGAAGAGAAAAGGAGCCGAAAGAGCCATTTTTAGACGTTTCCTAGTCAAACTAGGAAAAGTGGAGAAATCCTGGTCACACCAGGAAATGCCGAATCCTAGTCAAACTAGGATTCCTAGTCTCACAAGGAAAGATCAAGCTTGAATAAGAAGGAATCATGATGATCAGAAGCCAGAAATGAGAAATCCTAGTTGGAACAGGAAATCCTGTTTCAACTAGGAAACCTAATCCAAGTAGGAAATGGAGTCCTAACGAAGATAGGAATCATGAGGGGCAAAATGGTAATTTTGAAATTCCAAATGAGATAGAAATTCCAAATGAAATTCCTAGGTGGACAAGGAGAAGTGGTCAAAAGTCAAAGTCAACAAGTCAAAGGTTCTAGAAGCTTCTGGAAGACATTGGGCCAAAGCACAAATGGATGAGATGAATTTCAGCCAAGGGATTGGGCTTGGGCCAGGCGTGAAACCCTAAGGAGGGTGCGGCATGGGCTTAAGTGGAACCCTAGGGGCTGGCGCATGGACTTTAGGTGATGGGCCATGCAATTGGCGTATGGGCTGAAGGAGATGGACTCAAGTGACTTGCGCAAAGGGCTGCTGTATGTGCATTGGGCTTAAGTGAGTATGGCCTTGGTCCATTAGGTCTAGTTACATCAATCCCACATTGGAGAGGAATAGAAAATGCAGCCCCACTCCCCTCTATAAATATATCTCTAAAAATCAGAAAAAGGGTTCTGAAGTGGCTCTCTCCTTCTAATTTTCGGAAACCCTAGCCGCAGCCACTATCTCCCTTTTCCTTTCCTCTTGTCGCAAACCCTAGTAGCCCCATCTCTTTCTCTTCTCTTGCCGCAGCCACCATCTCTCTTTCTCTAGAATTTGCGGCTGCAGCCTTTTATTTTGCATCTTTGTTCCTTGTTATTTTGGGGGCTGAATTGAAGAAGGAGAAAGAAATCAAGCCGCAGCCATCAACATTCAGCCGCGCCACCTTCTTGCTGCAGCCATCAAGCCAAGCAGCAGCCATCACGCCGCCTTGCAGCCACACCATTCAAGGGTGGAGCCGCCTCCACCTCGTCATTCGTGGCTTGATTTCTTCTTCCCTCTGCTTTTATTCCCATTATTTAATTATGCATCAATTATTTATGGATTTAGTTATGTGTAGCTAATGTTGAATGTTTTCTTAGAACAAAATAAACATCTATTTCATTCCAAGTATACTCGCAAGTGCACGAATCGCAT
>QANW01007669.1:184139-194450 GCA_003254865.1 Dryas drummondii | reverse complement strand
AACTGCTTTGTCATCCTCCAATTTCATCTGCTCCATTTCATCCTTATATTTAGCCACAGTAGTGGCTCTTGCAGCTGCCCATAGTCTATTCTTAAGTGCAAGACCCTTATGCTCACCCTTAAAATTGTTATAGAAATGTCTTACACAGTGCCTATGCTCTGAATTGGGCAACAACCCAAATACAACTAGTAATAGTCCCTTTTGTTTGTCTGATATGAAACTCCAGTGCCACCCATTCTCTATGCCAAAATCATTTATTAGAAACTTAAGAAACCATAGCCATGTGCTTTTATTTTCAACATCAACCACTGCATAAGCAATAGGAAACAAATCATTATTGCCATCTATTCCTACAGCAGTTAACAATTGACCCGGATGAGGCCCTTTAATGCGACAACCATCCAAGCCTATCAATGTTCTACATCCGTCTCTAAAACCCTTCTTACAAGCTTCAAAACAAATGTAGACTCTCTAGAAGCATAATTGACCATCCATGTCCTCTTCAGTTTTCATAAAAATTGAACTGTTGGAGTTTGTCCTCCTTAGCTCCACACAATAGTCCCAAAGTAATGCATATTGTTGTGCATATGTGTCTTCAATGGTAATTTGGGCTATCCTCCTAGCTCTATACAATTGGGACCTGGATACTTTTAAAACAAAATCCTTCTTCACTGTCTCTCCAAAACTACTCACTGTCATATTATGATGGATCTAATCTGATCCACATAGCCACTTGTAGGTTGCAAACCTATTTTTTCGCTCTGTGTGGCATTTATGTGTGTTCATATACGTCTGAACTCGAAAAGTGGAACTATCTTCAATTTTGAGAGCATACACTACCCATGGACACCCCTTATTTTTCTTTATTCAAACTGCCCTCACTCTCTTTGTAATGTTGTGCATAAATCTAATGGGCCTACTAGTCTTAATTGAGTGTTCTCTCACAACTTCCTTAAACAATGCACCAGATCCAAATTCCATCCCCACAATAAATCGAGAGTTGTTCATATCTGTTTGTGCATTAAATTGTGAAAATTTAGGCAACCTTTTCTTTTTCATGTGTTTTCCAGTGTCTTCATCATCATTTGATGAGCTGTCCCCACTAAGTAACTCATCAAATTCACCATAATCAGACTCAACAGCTTCTAATTCATTCAAATTGGGAGCACCAAAACTCGTATCCACATATTTATCAAATTGCTCATCATCATCACCACCATCTTCACACTCAGATTGTTCATAACATGAGTCAACAATATCTAAATCATCTTCTTCTCCTACTTCCCCAACATGAACATTAGTAAAGTAGGCCTCTTCCTCTTCTCCCACTGCCCCAACATGAACATTAGTAAAGTAGGCATCTTCCTTTTCTCCCACTGCCCTAATTGGATTTTCAATAAAGTGAGCCTCTTGCTCTATAAACTCATGATTAATAGATGGTTGGCCCTCCAAGATCCCACTAATGTTCTTGCGTTTCATATAAACTGTTGCAATTTTATTGTGCGGTAAATGTTTAGTGCACATATCTATGGCTTCTTTGTCAGTTAGTATATAAACTAAACTTCCAGTTTTAGAATTTCGATAACAAAATCTTACAGGGTCCATATAACCAAGCTTTTTGGTGAAGTCATCCAACTCTATAAGTGACATGTAATCTATTTCACAGTGATCAAAGTAAGTGACCTGACCCCCAACATACATCTCTGTATCACCCGTGTCTATGAACCTCCCTCCATGATGAATTTGGATGCTAAAATACTCAGATCGAGGATCTAAAAATAATAAAACCAACCAAGAGTCACTATAATTATACATCAAACTTACAAAATAACATATAAAGCATAATAACGCATAATATAACTCATGTATTTGTTTTAGATGAGTAAATACTAAAGGACAAAACCTACTCTAGTGTTTCAATAACTATGTGCAGATTTGCAGTTGTTATTTTAAAGCCAAATGAAGTACACATGCCATTTTTTACAAAAAAATTCTAAACAAATTAAAAGGAATAGTTCACATGCTATTAAACAAAATAGAGAACCCATGGAAAAAAAACAAAAAAAAACAAAATAGAGAACCATACAACACTCATTATGCAAACCCCAATGCCACATATATATAGAGCAGACAAAACTCTAACACATTTGTTGAAAACTAAGTAGAAATCAATATAATACAGGCGTAAATGCAATTTTAACTACCATCGGCCAACCCCATTGTCTCCCACCAACAAGATTCATGTGCAAAATGCCAAAAAAAAAATTCAAACATCACGTGAAAAGCAACAAAAAATTACCATATAACCCACAGAAGATAAAAATTAGAGAATCTATCACACTCACATCAGTACATAGAGTACGATAAAAGTGAGAATCTTATTCTTACCATATTGTGGATTTTCAAAACCGCGTCTAATGATTGGATTCATTGCTCTGAGCCCTAATCTTCTTTGATTACACTTAATCGAAGAACTTTATCATGTTTTCCATCTTCAATAACTGCCTTTTTCTCTTGCGTAAGCCCTAAGTTGTCCTCTTTTTCTCATTGACCTCAGTTGACCGCAAATGAACATACGTACAATGAAAGAAAATATTTAAGTATTCATGAAATGACTAAATTGGCCTTGGGTATGTGGTCACTTGCAAAGCACATAACTCACTTCCGTCCATTTCATTAACGAAAATCAATCTAGCTACTACATTGGTACAAAATAAAAGTTCAGGTACTTAATTAATAGGGACAAATAAAAGTTCAGATACTTAATTGGGACACAGGTAATAGTTAGGTACCAAATTTGAAAAAAAAACCATTTTTTTAAATGGAAGCAAGGCCCATGCTTTTCTTGCCTCTACACTTGTTATATATTAAACCAGTACCTTTCCTCTTCTCATCTCATGTCCTTTCATTCATTAAAGGGGTGGATACATGACATATTATTTTTTACATAAATTTTGACACAAATTTTCAATGGGGCCCATTTTATATTGAATTTCAACGATCTGAATCATTTATTTTTTAGGTCTTTATGAAAAGATCATCCTTGCAAAAAATTAGGTAAATCAGAAATTATTTACCTACAAATTAAAGATTCAAGGGTCAACAAAATAAACACTTTAAATGTTGACCATTTAATCTTATATGGTAAATGGTTTTCGATTTACCTAATTTTTTGCATGGATGATCTTTTAATGGAGACCTAAAAAATAAATGGTTCAGATCGTTGAAATCTTATATAGGAGGGCCCCATTAAAAACTTGTGCCAAAACTTGTGTCCAAAATTGAATGCCATGAATCCTTCTCCTTCATTAAATGTTACTATAAAATAGTAACAAGAATAGTTAATTTGCAACCGTTAAACAATTACAAGTCAAAATTAAAATGACAATTATCACTAAAAAAAGAAAAATGATACCAATAACTATATCTTAAAAAAATTGAATATAAAATAAACCAAAAAAAAAGATTTAAAATTGTAAAAATGACGGTAACAAGTTGTCACTATGAAACAGTAACAATTAAAAAATTATCACCAATAAAACATAAGAACCCCAAAAAAATGGTCAAATTTATGATCCAAACTAAAGAACTCAAAGAAATCCCAAAATATCTCCAGCCATTCAATATTTAAATTTAAAAAAAAAAAAAACAGAGTTCAATTGCTAAGGAAATTAAAAAAGCAAATTAAAATATTGTCATTGTCAGACAATAACAATAAAAAATAGACTTCCATTTGATCAAGTCTTTTAATTTTACATTATACAGACTAAAGCCTTATGACTTTTAAAATTTTAACTAAATTCCAATAATATTGTAACAATTGCTCGTCACATAATATTAATTAATTAGTCATACGCATACTAGGTGCCGAGTGTAACCATTCCACGTCACATAATAAGCCTTATGGCTTTTACACATATCAGACGCCAAGTGTTCAACAATGCATTTTTACTTCTTTATCGAGCCTTCGGCATTGATTTTTCGGCTTTATATTAGGTTTTAATTCTTAAATTTTTGTTATGGAGTGAACCTGTACCCTATACCCTCAAAAATGGGCAAAAGAAGCAACGGCGAGAAACGGTTTTAAAAAAATAAAAAATTATAACATTTTTCTTATTGTTTGATGTGGTAGTGGTTAAAGGACTTCATTTAGAAAAAACAAACCCATAAAGTTTAGTCCAAAGAAGAAACGTAATAAGGACTAAACTTTAATTTTATGTAAAAAATATCACCAATAGAACATAAAAACCCAAACCAAAGTCACATTTATGATTCAAACTTAGAAACTCACATAAATCATAAAATACGTACCTCTTGCCATTTAATATTAAAAAAAAAAAAAAACAGATTTCAATTGTTAAAGAAACAAGAAAAAAAATTAAAGGATTGTCATTGTTAAACAATAATAATAACATAAAAACCTTGGTACGCATCATTAGCATTGACTAACGTACAAGTTCAGATCTGCAACATGCAACTAAAAAACCATGCAAATAGGAAATAAAAACTTCCAAAAAATCCAAAATGTCAACAAAATAGAAACCATAGAATTAAAAACCATGCAATTTTCAGTTTTGCATTGCAAATAGGAAATAAAAACCATAGAATTAATAAAAGAAATTAGTAAAACAAAAAATATGAAAAAACAACAAAATAGAAAATAAAAAACATGTCAATAATATTGACAATCAAAGTCAAACTCAAATTGAGAATGAAACTAAATTTGAAAATCGTATTCAAATTCAAATTCGAACAAAACTTCGATCATAATCAAACTGAAAATTGAAAATTAAACTGACAATCAAAATCACACTCAAACTGAAAATATAAAATCAACAAATAAACATAAATTAATCTACAACATGCAATTAGTTCCTATGAGCAATGCAAAACTATAAGCTAATGAAGAACTAAACTACAACCAATTATAATCTCCATATTTATCAAGCATTCACAAGGAGCAGCTTAATCAATTGACTGTTGAAGAGGATTTCAAATTAAACCTTAGATTATCAAGATGTTTAGTGAATAAACCAACAAGTTGTTTTGGTGTGGACACAAGATATGGATGAATTCATCCAATTACATTCATGGATATTGTAAAGTAGAGGAACTGTTACCAAGGCTAGCTTAATAAGTTTAGGGCAATATAATTGTTCTCCCATAAATTAGAGTGCAGCTAAAATTGTATGGTTGTTTACACGTACAAGGGTCAAATAATAAGGGGTTTGCACTAATTATATATGTTGCTAATTGTATATATATATACATGTTTTCACCTTTTAGTTCAAACTCATACTTCATGTGCAATCTATATGCTTATATCTTGTACAAGCTCCAACAAAAAGAAATTCTATATTAAGTAAAATATTATAATTTTGCTTAATTGTTCAAATTGTCTGGGTGGTGTAGTTGGTTATCACGCTAGTCTCACACACTAGAGGTCCCCAGTTCGAACCTGGGCTCAGACAATTGTTTTATTTCTTTTCATTTTCTTTCATTTACGTTGCATCGTATCATCTTTGTGTAAAGTGTGGTTTGATAAAATTCCTTCAGCAAAAGCAAAATGGGACCCACCACTTGGATCTCAATGTTCAACCTGATATTCTACTTGGTCAATGATCATGGACTTTCCTTTTGACAAAATAAGCTCAGCCTCAGCCAAGAAAAGAAAAAAAAGAAGCTATAAGGGTGCTGAGGCCATACCTAGCAAGGTTACCTCAAAAATCCAAACCTCAGGCAAAATATCAACTCTTCCAATGCCAGAAGGGTTGGTAGCACTTGTGGTGTTGCCTTCCCTAATTGTTTGGAGCAAATGACAACAATGTTACTCTAACTTTATAATTTTTAGTATCACTTTAGCTCATAAACTTGGTTTTTGAATTTTGTAGTACGCGCATCCATGAACTTTTATCCGTGTATCACTTAATGAAGTCAATTTTTGTCAATTCTATCCACTTTTCTGTCAATTTTAGTCACGTGTCAAGTATGTGAGCCACTTTTAAAAAATAAAAATAGTTACTCATCCCTTATTTACTTTAAAAAAATAAAAATAAAATGTTTTAATGTCAAACTATGAATTTAGTGATTAGGTTAATTAATTCGATCTTAAGTACTGAATATATGGTCTAAAGTTATAGTTAACAAAACACTTACTCACTTTTATAAATTTGTTTGTGATGGAACTACACTAAGGGTTGTATAGACCTCCACCTCCTCTCCCATTTCTTTTGGTTAATTTTCAAAATTTTCCATTGTAATTTTAACCCATAGCCCACCCTTGTACGTGGTTAACTTTAGCCCAGTTCCTGTGCTCCGGAGCTACCACTACCAAGTAATTAAGGTTCGCCTGATTGCAGCTGTATGTGTACCAAACTTTATTACTTATTTCTAAATTACATACTTTGGTGCCTCTTTTATCTATATATGTTCCGACACAATATGTGCCTCTTATATATATATATATATGTGTGTGTGTGTGTACGTACCGACACAATTAAACCAATATTTAAGTGCTACTTAATACTTTAGGAAGTGCTTGTAATAAAGGTTAGACCAACCACTTATCCGTCTAATAATATTTTTCTCTATTTTTATTAATATCCTCAATTTGAATTTTAACTAGACTAACTTGCTATTATAATATTATACAAGGGCACATAAGCATATGCTGAGAATCTAATACAGTAGATTAAAATTTAAAAATACTATATCATATTAAGTCACGTGATAAGAAAAGTATAGATAATAAATATATACAAATATTAGATGAAAATTATATTTAATGACCGTTGTTATTACTTATTAGTAGCTAGAATAGTCTAGCAACAAAGATAAGCACACCACCAACTAATAGTTCCCGCGATATCACCTCCACATCAGCCACATTAGATGCCCATCCAACCCAAAATATAAATAAGTATTCCCCAGTCGACTTCACCTCAGCTTTGACCGGTCTTAGATGGACCTCGCTCTTACTACTTGTCCATCACTAAATCATCAGCCACATGTCCATTGTTCGATTCCCAATATTTATCAACACACTCCTCCACGTACGACTTGCATGCATTTACATGTGTACAACTCCAAAGTTTTCCAGCGGTAAAAGTCGGAGCAAAATTTTGCATATGCTGATGTGATATTTCAAATCAACTCAAATTAAAATATGTACATAATTATTAATATAAATATTCTGAAATGATAAATTATATACGGCAAGACGGCCCTAGAATTTTATAATAGGATGTGCTGGACTTCCAAGCTAATTCTCACAAGTCACTAGTAATTTTTTTTTAAAAAATTTCAACAGTATTCAGTTTGTTTCTATAAAAAATCCCAAATTTATATAACCTTCTAAAACATCATTGATTTAAAATAAAATTTATATAAAAAAAACTCAACGGTACGAGTGAATCTCATTAAAAAACAACAAAATATACACCTAGTTAAGGGGATGTAAAGAACCTTACCCCTAAAAATGCATATTCATACAAAAAAAAAATAATAAATTAAACAACAAATAAACATGCAATGCTAAATTGCTAATACAATATAACACTAGTACTACTTAAGTGAACAATGATGACATTCATGAAGCCTCACAAAAAGATCATGCCCATCAAAGAAAACAATTAATCTATACACTATGAATGATTTTTTTTACCCAATGTAAGTATTTGACGACTTACAACCATTAATTAACACCCTAACTTTAAATTCTTAATTAAAACCTTAAATTAAACTCAAAAGTTAGGGATTCAATCAAAATTTTAAAAAATTTAAGAGGCCTGCTTACATTTTACTTAGACTTTGGGGCTGAGTGATTGATGAATTCAAAAAAGACTTTGTGGTTGTGGGATAATTGGACAAAGAAGAAAATGAAAAAAAAATATATATCAAATTATAGAAGAGAAAAGAGATTAAGAATTCAAGAAGAGAGCTTGAGAGAACTTATAAAGTTATAAGGATCGGATTGACTAATTGAGAGGGAGAGAAGAGTGATTGAATAAAGTACATCCGAACAAAAAAGTTGAACAAGAGTAAAAAAAAAAAAAAAACAACACAGAGGATGGTCACGCCTTGTTTTGTGTGGGATATATAGAAATTAGCAATTAGGTTGTTTCATGCTTGGGCTATTGGGTATGGGTATGTTTGGGTTATTGGGTTGAAACTAGTTGAGTTTGGGTAGACTACTACATGTGTAAAAAAAAAAAAAAAAAGTGGGCCCCAGCCCATGTTGTAGGTCCGTCTCTGCATATACCGAGCACAATATATTAATATTTTTCTACATTATTATAAGAGATAATTAGACTTAAGTCTTTTAGAAAAATAATTTTTAGATAGAGACCGGAGGTGTTTTAAAATTTATAAGAAAATTCTTTCAATTCATAATAATTTATAAGAAAATCCTTTTAATTCATAATAATTTATAAGAAAATCTTTTTAATTCATAATAAAGTTTTTCCCCAATTTGAAGAGTATTTCCCTATATTTGAAGGGTATTTTCCCGCCTAGAGTGTAGAGTGGGCTTTGTAGAGGCCTGCCCAAAATCTTGAAGTTAAAACCTAACATAAAGCCGTCAAAAAAGAAAAATAAAAGGACTTAATTAAAAACTCTAAATCACTACTGGTCTTAGTCTAAGAAAAACTCATAAAATTGATTAAACTCTGAGTCTCCCTTATTATAATTTGAGCACATTAATTCGTACGTATAATTATATATGTCAGCTGATGAGTGATATCGAACAAGCCAGATATATCAACTCCATGAATCTTGTGACATGAAATTTGATTGTTGTTTATAATCATCATCCAAGTAGCTAGAAAACAGCTTTTGTCAAATCAAAAAAAACTTATTTATCCTCGTGTTGTAGTGATATATGTAACATTTCTTGAAGAGAGGGATAAAGACAAGTAGGGGTGGGTTCGGTACGATTACCGTACCGAAACACCCATACCGAATTCCGACCGATATGCGTCGGTAACCGATCACTTCGATATCGGTCGGAGAGTGGCGGTATCGGTCGGAGAGGTGGCTGCCCGACTCCAAACAACACACAATACACCACAAAACTCACCTAAAACGTCACTGGACAAGGAATTTGGCTTATGGGACTTTCAAAGAAGCAAAAATGAAACAAATAACCACCAACCCGCCGACACAAGTGACAGGGCTGGTGGTGGCAGCGGCAAAACAGAACCTGGACAGAGAAATTCAATCCAAAACAAGCTCAAATTCTGTCCAACAACTCACAAGCAACAAATAAATGGAAATATGACAGAAATTAGGTGGAAATAGCTCTACCGGCCACCACACGCGGAGGAGCCTATAGTGGCTGTGAGCTCCAAAACTGGGTTTTTCAAATGAATAAGTTTCAGCTCAAACCAAGCATACAGAATCAAAGAGGAGGTCGAGGGGAGGCAAAACCATACCTCACTCAATAGAAAATATCGCCGGAAAAGTCAGAAACTGGCCAAAGAAGACGATCGGCCATGTGGCTTCGATTTTCATGCTGTAGTGGTCCGATGAACAATCGAGAACCACCTATGGATTCGCGACTAGAGGGAGAAGACCCAAGTGGTCTTGCATCTCGATTTGGCCGGAAAACAACCGATTGCCGCCAAGATGGCCGAACTTGATTTGCTTTGATTCTTCGTCGTGGGTGGTTGGTCGAAGAAATAGAGACTAATGAGAGAGAGAGAGAGAGAGAGGAGAGGGAAGCGAGCTCGGGGAGCCTTCGTCCTCCTTCATCCGCCGCTGGATGTGCCGGAGAGAGGGGCGGCGATGGTGAGTTCGCAAGAGAGAGAGAGAGAGAGAACCAGGGAGAGAGGAGAAAGATGAGAAAAAAAAGACTTTTGGGTATTTAAAACTATTTCATGCAATTTTACAAAAATACCCCTCACTTTGAACGTCCGTAAAACCCAAACCGTAACTCCGATTTACGAGTGTTTCATGTCTACGAACTCGTGGACTCAAGACCTATCCAAAAAGCCTAAACTTGAAGTAAAAAACCCACTAATTTTAAAAGTTAACTTTGGGTCAAACCCAATTTAAAACAAAAATTAAAATTAAATCAAAATCCTTTTTTATTTCTCAAATAAATTCTCAAAATATTTAAAATAAATTCTCGAAATATTTAAAATAAATCTTTGAAAAATACGGAGTCTCACATCTCAGGTATTTTCAAATTTGATAAATTTCTAGTTTTGTTTTTTATTAAGATTAGGTTTTTTTTATGCTTGTGTTTTCTAGGTTTTGGCATATAGGCACCTTTCTCTCTCTCTCTCTCTCTCTCTCTCTCTCTCTCTCTCT
>QANW01007669.1:165458-184114 GCA_003254865.1 Dryas drummondii | reverse complement strand
CTTTTCTGGGTTGTGGTTGCGGTAATGTTAATTGGGTATTCATTTCTAGAATTTATATCATCTTCTAAACCTTAGGGTATATGGTATAGGTTAGGCTAATTAAATGGCTAATACCATATACTAATAATAATATATTATACCATATTATACATTTATTATTGAGGTAATTACATAAATCATAAATAGTCCATAACTCCATAGTCCATATTGATATTAATATATTATACCATATTATACCATATTTTACTATATATATAATTATATCATATTATATAATATACTAAATTACGAATAAGTCTAATATGATCATATTATACTATACTATACCATATTCTACCATATTATACCAAACTCTAAGTTACCAACTATGAATCTATGGATTATAAATTTATAGTATTAGACTATTAGGGTATAGAAATTAGTAATTTAGTATGAGATATCATATACATATACTATATAGAGTTTATAATTTAGTATAATATTAGGGTATTTTTAATTAGTTTTTATATAAAAATGTATTATATAAATTAAAAAATATATAAGTTAATAAGTTATACGTTTAGGGTTTATAAATTTATATATGTTTGATATAAATTATAGAAAATTAGAAATGTATTATATAAAATTATAAATTATATAGAAAGGTAATACTAAGTATTTTATATTTAGGGTATACTAGTATAGTATAGAAATGTATAAAAATGAATTATTTTAATTATATTTTTTTAATATACGATCGGTATCGGTATACCGTCGGTACCGGGTTTAATTTGTAAACCAGTACCGTTACCGAATTTATCGATATTTTCGGTATCGGTACTTTTCGGTATTTTTCGGTATTAATTGGTATCAGTATTTTTCGATATTTTGGTATTTTTACTCAGCCCTAAAAACAAGAGATGAGAGAAAGAGAGAGAAAGAGAGAGAGAAAGAGAGTGAGAGAAGAAATAGAGGCAATAAGAGAGGGTGGGGATATATACCATGTGGTATCACATGAGGGAATAGGTAGAATTTGCCTAAGGAAGCATTCAAATTGAATTTGCCTTCTAAATTAAGTACATTAAACCGTATTTCTTATAATTATCCTTTTGAAAGTCATTATATGTATTCCGTGCAATGCATGTGCTGATTGAGTTGTAAACATTACTGACTTTTGTAGAAGAAGTCGTTGTATGTGAGCAAGAACCATCCATTAGATTCTGTTTTGTTGTTTCTTTATGTTTTTTTTTCTCCTGATCACTAAATCACTAAACCAATAACGAACAATTTTTAGAATTTGTTTAGGAAGAATTTCTTTTCTAAACTAATTGTGGCTAATGAGATTTAAACTCAGGATTTCCTCCAACAAAGAAGATTGAGTGTCCACACTAAATCAAATGCTCATTAACTTCTTTAAGAGCAATTGAATGGTTAATAATTTTGATGGTATGTAATTGATTACCTACATCAACCAATATATATGAAATACCAAATATGCCATTAATTCTTATACCAATTTTGTTTACTAAGAGAACTATAAGATCTTTTTTTATTCAAATAGATCCAAACTCAGTTCATATTTCATTTATTTCCCACCAATAAGATACTGATAAATCCACTTACAAGTCATTTGGTCAAAATTTGTTACACAATTTTTTTTAATGCTTATATTTCCACCAAGTACCTGTCATATTTCTCAATCCGCCTTATTCTTACACATCCAATATTAAATTTGAATAAAATATAAAAATACTCTTCACATCTCCCATTATTTCTATAATACCCTTTAATATACCAACTCCAACATCCACGGTCCAAATCATTTGGTCAACAAATCCGATACACAAGTTTGTTTTTTTGAGCTAGAGCATTGGGTACACAAATTTAATAGCTCTAGAATTATTAATTAAAATGCTAATTAGGTAGTATGGTAATTATCAAGAGCGAATTCACTTTCTCTCTCTTTTAGTTTTAGTTATCCTCTTCCAACACTAATTGTGATGATATTTCTATATTAAACTAATTGACTTGGGTGTTAATTAATTAATTCAACAAATCTAGCTTTTGAACTGTGAGACGTATGCGGCGCCAGGACTACGTACGCCTCTCTTTCAATCCGCAGCCTCTTATTTCGTCTTTAAATACTGACTCCACCTCTTCCTCTAAATATGACTAAGTAATTACGTACTAAAATCTAAACCTTTCTTCTTCTCCATCCGCCATGGATTCTGATCTCTCCGTCCTCCTCCCTCGCATCCTCATCGTCTCCCGACGCAGCCTTCGCAAGAACAAGTTCGTCGATTTCGTGGGTACGTAATAATTTTCAACTGCCTAATTAAATTTCGGATTTCATATGTAAAAATTAATGGATGATTTAATTGAATGTGTCCATGTGATTTTAGGTGAATACCATCTTGATCTTATAGTAAGCTATGGCGCCGTACCCGTGATTGTTCCCCGGGTGAATGGGGTCCACATGTTGCTGGAAAGCTTCGAGCCGATCCATGGAGTTCTCCTCTGCGAAGGCGAAGACATAGACCCGTCTCTCTACGAGTCCGACGACGTCGTCAACGTTTCGGGGCTTTCGCCGGAAGAACTGGACGAAATACGTCGGCTTCATGCAAGCGACACCGCCATCGACAAAGAAAAGGACTCCATCGAATTGAGGCTGGCCAAGCTCTGCCTCGAAAGGAACATACCCTACTTGGGGATCTGCAGAGGGTCACAAGTCCTAAACGTGGCCTGTGGGGGTACCCTTTACCAGGACATAGAGAAAGAGCTCTCCAACAAATTGACACGTGACAAGAGAGTGGTGCAGCATATCAATTACGATCACTATGACGGCCATAGGCATGTTGTGGAGGTGGTCGCAAATACCCCTCTGGATTGTTGGTTTAATGGGTGTTTGGAAGTGGATGGGAAGAGGGAGATTTTCGTAAATAGCTATCACCATCAAGGGGTTAAGAGATTGGCACAGCGGTTTGTGCCAATGGCATTTGCACCGGATGGTTTGATCGAAGGGTTCTATGACCCGGATGCTTATAATCCTGATGAAGGTAAGTTCATAATGGGGCTCCAATTTCATCCCGAACGAATGCGGGCACCCGATTCAGAAGAATTCGATTACCCTGGTTGCCCATCTGCTTATCAGGTCTATTTCTTTTCTTTTTTTTCTTTTATGTAATATATGTCTTTATTATATTATAATATTATTATTTGTATCATCTCAACGGATTATTTTGTATATTATTTTTTTAATTGAAGTTTGTGTGTCATCCCTACAAGTAGGCAAAACGATAAATTGAGATAGTGCAAACAGTTAATGTGGGGAGCATTTGCAAGAAATGTTAGGCATTTGAATGTTTGCTTGTGTGCCTGCACTTGCTGACGTCCGCAGTTAAAAAAGTTTTTAAAAGAGATTTCGTTGCGATACATGGAGGTTAAATTTTTTGGTTTTATGGGATTTCTTTGCAGGAATTTGTGAAGGCAGCTATTGCTTACAAGAAGAAGCTTAATAGCTCAACATCAGTGCCACAGCCATTAAAGCTTGATGTAGAAATGGAGAAAAAGAGGAAGAAAATTGTCAGAAGTTTCTCACTTGCGAGAAACATATACACTGCAGGCTTAGGACGTGGCATGCATCCAATCAAGGAATCTGAACTTGAAGCTGGAGCAGAATTTCTTGAGGTCTCAAATGGATCACCTAGTGCTTGATGTTTTCTATTTCCATTTCTATATATGTTTGATACTTTCATTTGGGTCATTTTGTATGTTAATATGCGTTTCAATTTTGTGCAGTCAAATACAGCATTGAGTCTGCAACAGGAGAACAGATTAAAGCAAATGGGTGCCACAGTGAGAAATGCAGGTTCATACATAGAGAGGTTGAAGTTGAATGAGGAGAGAGAAAGACTGGCAAGGAGTGTGATGGGGAAAATGTCAGTGGAGCAATTGTCTGATCTGATGGCCTTCTACCATATGATGGGGCAAATCTGTTCAGAAGCGTTGGAAAGAAAGCTAAATGGGATTGTCAATGACATTGGGCCTTGATTTTTCCTCTCCCCTGTTTTTCAGCTATGTCATGCTTTGTTGTCAAAAAGATCGCTACTGCTTTTGTGGAGGACTCACATGAATCTTTGGATGATGGGTTTATGTCTCAATCTCCTTTTACTTGTCTCTCTTGTTTCTTTTTACACCTCAAAGATAAAATTTTTCTTTCCTTGGTTGAGAATGAAATAAAATGTGTAATTTCTGTGCATAAAAATATATATACAATAACTACATGCATCTAATTGTCCGGTTTGATAAGATATTGTTTTGTTTTTTTTTTTTTTTCTGATTTTTGTTTCTTAAATAGTGATGCTAGGAGCCTTGTACGTACCAACCACCCATTTTTATTAGGAATTGATCGGATTCCTATGCGAAAATACACGGAGAGTAATATAAACAACGACAAAGAATGAAGAATTACAAAGTAAGCAAATTAAGAATCACACACAAAAACACCGATATAATGTGGTTGCTAGGGCTTTCACTATAGATGAAGAAAAATGCCAAATCACAAGAGCACTCAAGTGTTTTCCTCACACTCAAACTCGGAGGGTTTTAACCTCATGTTTTAAGCTACTATGAAGAAATCATGATTAAAAAAGTGTTATGCGCAATAATTAAGTCTGACATGATCGAAGAATCGATTCCATAATGATGATCACTTTTCCAAAATTTGTAAGAACTTAATATCATGCAAGAAATTACAATAACATACAGAGATCTTAGTTTTAAACAATTTCCATCAATACTTTACTTCAAAACTTCATGGATATATATATCACTACACTAATTTATTTATTTATTTATTTATTTTTATAACATTCTGATCATAGTTGTCTCTTTTCGTATTCAATTGAATCTCCTAATTGTATGTTTTGGTTTTAGAAACTAATCAGTATCAAATATGATATAATTAAGTTCCGTCAACCCAAAAATGCAAAGAGATCATCAAGGCTTGGATTGAAGCATTGGTGGCCACCTCCTAAAGCTTGCCTGCAAAGCTTGCGCATAGAGACTTCATGGTAAAAAGAAAAAATAGGGGCATGCCGAGCGACCCAAACTGAGATAAGTTAGGCCAAGCTAACTTACAACCCAGATTACACCGACTAAGGCTGAGATATTACAGTTTTTGGCCGAGTATCGTAAAGATGAGTAGCTCAGCAAAGTGCAAACATCGTCGAATTGACAATGTTGTACGTGCAAACATTGACGACCTCAATTGATATAGCAGTGGTGCGGACTTGAGCTTGTCAATTTCTAGCTTGTTTACGGTTCATTCCTGATCAATCTACTGGGC
Source organism: Dryas drummondii (assembly GCA_003254865.1). Taxonomy (NCBI): domain Eukaryota; kingdom Viridiplantae; phylum Streptophyta; class Magnoliopsida; order Rosales; family Rosaceae; genus Dryas; species Dryas drummondii. The sequence continues at coordinate 178,788 of QANW01007669.1, read as the reverse complement.
AGGTCCTTGAGTTAATTACACTTACACCCCCTGAGGTTTATCGTCTTTTCACATACACCCCCTGGGGTCTCAATAATTACACATACACCCCCTGAGGTTTTAAAACTGCTGCATATAACCCCCTATAGTGAGACGAAAATGATGAGAAATTATGCAAAAAAACATGCTAAAAGATTAAATAGCCTAATAAGATTATTCAAGGTGTAAGGTCTAACCTGAATACAAATATTTTCTTTTTTATTTATTTATATTTTTTTCTTGTAAGGGGTGTATGTGTAATTATTGAAACTCAGGGTGTGTAAGTGTAATTAACTCGCAGGTCCTTGCATATCTTAATATGCTGATTTTGTTGTTACTCTGTTATATTTTGACTTTTTTAAAACATTATTTTGGTTTTGGGCCGGATCCACGACCAAGCCCAATTCTGTTCGAAATTAAAGCCTAACAAGACAGCCCAAGTCCATGTGAAGCAGTGAAGATCAAGAATTATCCTGGTCATTAGCGCCGAGATCTCCTTAGTGGACTAGGATAACTAAATCAGGCAAGGGACGAGAAGGCTAGGGTGTGAAGCTGAAGCAACGGAGTTCAAGTTTAGTAGGAAAAGTTTTTCTTAGAAGATAGAGAGGTGATCTCTATATAAGGAGGCATCAAGAACGAATAAGCTATCTCTCTCTCACAATCAAAAAACAACTTTTGATACAACTTCAGAATTCTCAAGATCTTAAGCATCAAGACTTTCTCAAGCTTTCAAGTCACTACAAGCTAGAAAAAACACTTTGGGTGACGAAATAATTTCCTCGCCCAAAGTATCATTTCGTCGCCCAAAAGTTTGGGCGATGGAATGAGTTCGTCGAGAGTTTAGTCACCCAAGACTTTAGGCAACAAACATATCATTTCCTCGCCTCAAAGCTACATGGGGAGACGAATTTGGTTCGTCTCCTAAGGTAACTTTGGGAGACGAACCATATGTTCATCGCCCAAAGTATGTTTAAGCGACGAATAATTTCGTCGCCTTAATCTATTTTATTTTTAAAAAAATATTTTTTAAATTGTTATACAAAAACTAATTTTTACAACTAAATTAAATTTAACTAATTTTCACAACTAAATTAAATTTAATATACAAACTAAACTACAATTAATTGAATTTTGCAATTAATTTAAATTTAAAAATTATCTAATTATTTTATATTTAAATTTTATAATCTAAATTTTACTAACAATAAACTAACACCATATGTAATAAATTTTACTAATAATATACATACAAGCATACAAACTAACTAATTAATTTTATAATTAATTTTAACATACAAACTAATTAACTAATTAATTTTAACAATTATAAAACATTACATACTAAATTATACAAAAACTTAACTAAAAGATAAATTAAACACATACCTCTATGAAAATAACAAATAATTAGCCCCAACACAAAGATGCAACTATTATTCACCCAAAATGCAACACTAGCCTTCACAAAAAAACAAATCATTGTCAAATATTAGCCCAAAACCAATCAAAATTCATATTTCACAAACAAACCACCATATAAACAAAATTAAAAAAAAAATAAAAAAATCCACAACAAATTAATGGAAAATCCACAATCTTGACAATACACAACAAATGCAAACTTCTCAATCCTACAAATGCAAAATCCACAATATTAAAAAAAAATCCACAAAAAAAAGCAGAAAATGAAAAAACAAATACCCATAACTCGTGGTGTTGCTGCGTGAAGGTTTTGAGTTGGGAGTGAGATTTTTGGTGAGAGAGAGAGAGAGAGAGATTTCGGGTTGGGATTTGAGGGATTTCTAGGTTAGTGGGATTTGGGGTGTTTCGATGAGAGAGAGAGATTTGGGGCAGAGAGAGGTGAGAAGTGGGATTTGGGTGGGTTTTCGGTGAGATGAGGGGTGAGTTTCGGTGAGGTGGGGCCTGGGTGGGTTTTCGGGATGAGGGAAATCAAGAGGATGAGGGAGGATAAGGGAGAAGAAGGTGGGTTTGGGCAGGGCTGGGAGGAGAACCGACGCCGGGGCTGGGATGAGATCGAGAGAAAGATAGAGATCAAAGTGATGAGAGAGTTTGAGAGATAAGACAGTGACAGAGAAACCTAGAAAAGAGAATTGGAATTAAAAATGGCGATAACTTTGGGCGACGAACCCGATTCTGTTGCCCAAAGCATCTTTAGGCCAGAACTTTTCTTTTCGTCGTCTCAAGTAACTTTGGGTGACAAAATCTTCTTCGTTGCCCAAAGTGTGAAATTTTAGGGCGCCATATTCCCTTACCAAAATTTCAGACTTTAAGGGACGGTTCATTTCGTTGCCCAATGCACTGTTTCATTGCTTAAAGTCATTTTTATTAAAGAACCATGATCGTTCATACGTTCAAGCTCTGATACCTAACTTCTAGATCTCTAATTGACCTAAGTTTTTGGAGGGATGATTTGTAAGTGAGAAACTAAAAAAAGAACTGTTCGGATCGTTAAAAACACGATCGAGATATGAGCTTCTACATATAAATGAACGGTTTCTACACTTGAAGAATAAAATGCTATTAACTCTTTCGTTGAAACCTTGTCGTTTCAATAATTGTGAAGACCACAACATGATTACAACGATCAGAGCTGTTCATCATCTATTTTCATACTCAAGGATCATCCCTACAAAAAATCAGCCCAATCGGAGTTCATCTACATGTTTGATTATCATTATAAAAACTACGATCGTTCATACACCCTAAATGCTAAACCTAACTTCTACATCGTTAATTAAGATAATGTTTTGTATGAATGATCTTTGAGTAAGGGACTAAGAAATGATTGGTTTGCATCGTTAAAACCACGATAAAGATATGAGCTTCTACATATAATTACACTTTAAGAGTATAATTCAATTAACTCTTTCGTTAAAACCTTGTTGTTTCAATAACTGAGAAGACCACAATGTGATTTCAACTATTCGAGCCATTCATTTTCCATGTTCATACTCAAACATGATCCCTATAAAAAATTGGCCCAATTGGAGCAAGTTTATGCATAAAAATGTACACAAAAAATGTACAGGGCCTTGGGCGACGAACTTCAATATTCCTCGCCCAAAGTGTACATAGGCAACGAAGAAAGGGTTTGGGCGACGAAGAATTGCGTCACCTAAAGCATCTTTAGGCGATGAACCCTAATTTCGTTGCCCAAAGCATGTTTAGGCGACGAACACCTGCATTCCTTGCCCAAGCCATGTCGTCTAAGGGTTTAGGTTTAGGGTTAACCTTAGGCAAAGAACTATTGTGGTCACCCAAAGCGTCTTTAGAAGAGGAAGTGTGTATTTGTCCGCTAAAGATACTTTGGGTGACGAACAATTTTGTCACCTAAGGCAGCTTTAGGCTAGGAACCCAAGTTTGTCGCCTAAAGCAACGTTAGGCGACGAACGCCAACATTCCTCGCCCAATCCATGTCATCTTGTCCATTTTTGGGCATAACCTTAGGCGAAGAACAATTGTCGTTGCCCAAAGTTTCTTTAGAAGAGGAAGTGAGTATTCATCATTTAAGGGTACTTTGGGCGACGAACAATTTTGTCACTTAAAGCATCTTAAGGTGACGAACCCTATGTTCGTCGCCCAAAGCATCATTAGGCAACGAACGCCAACATTCCTCGCCCAAGCCATGTCTTCTTGTTCATTTTTCTATGTAACCTTAGGTGAAGAACAATTGTCGTCGCCCAAAGTGTCTTTAGGAGAGGAGGTGAGGATTCGTTGCCTAAACCCACTTTTGGTGACAAGAAATTTTGTTGTCCAAAGACTTATGGCTCTAGGCGACGAATATCCTAGTTCCTTGCCTAAAGTAGGTTTAGGCCACGAAAAAGGATTCGTCCCCCACGATTTAGTCGCCCAAAAGGTTTTTTCTTGTGTTTAACTATGCTAGGGTTTCATATTGTCCTTAATATCGATTTTTGTTTAGAGTTTTTGATCATTGGCTTCATGTTTGTCAATCATGAGATTCATTGTTCGAACATCGATTGTTACTCAAGTTCAAGATAATCAAATTACGTACACATTTTTCATTAAAGTTCATTGTTTGACCTACAATCCTATTACTTTTGAGCCCTTGATTCGCACCTTTGATTTCGAAAACACAGTCATTGAAACCTACGATTTCTAAAGTCTTTGAAGATCAAGGCAAGGAAGAACCTCGACAAGTTCTTGTTCCTTACTTGTTATATAATTGTTTAAGAAAAACACATCTTATATTTGCATCTAGCTTTTCGACTGAAGGCAGTGGCACACTCGCATTTACACCAAAGGACTGCAGTGCTCTTGCTAGGATTCTCGACTATCTCTGCCGTGAGTTTTAGGGGTAACAGACTTACCTTTGACCATGACTTGTAAAATATTATGAAAATATGTTACTCTATATATCTATGGGTTGTCTCTACAAATATTTCAAACATCATGTCGATCTTGTGTATATTTCTCAAGGTTACACTTGAACTTGTACCTTGGCGGGTTAGTATTTATGTAATACTCAGGAATTTGGTATGATCTTAAGTGTTCTCATGGAAGCTAGCTGCCGCTGGTACGTAATTGGGTTTTGGGGCGTGACATTTTTTGTGTTGCTTATGTGAATGGTTGTTTTGTGTGTGTGATTTAATTTTTCAAAATGTTCTTTTTATTGAGTACATTCTTGCCAGTCTATATATCCATTGTACTTACACATTATTTTCGTACAAAACTATTTTCTTGTCTGCAAATGTTTTAGTGGGTCGGCCGAGTGCATGATCAGCTTGTTCGGTGATGCTCACACATACACAGATTTTATATACAAGTAATCCTGAAAATTCTATGTGGAGAAAACATGGCAGTAGGCAATCTAGAGGACAAACTTATTTTCATTTTATATCTATTAACTAATTTGTAAAGTTATAAATTATTTATCTTGGCTCATCAATTGAGTGTAATCTTTGGGGTTTCATTTGATCAAGATTACTTTTCATTTGAATGCACATTAACTCATTGCTAATCTAACTTTGATCCAACCCGGTTTAATAAATAAAGGCTTACGTATCTTGAGGAACTTAGGAATATAATGTCTAGACAATTGGGTATTGTACTCTTAAGATCCTTAAGGTATGATATCATATGACTAGGGTTTTGGGCGTAACAAAACCTATCCTTATAAATAAAGGTCCATTGGCTTTAGGTACAAATTTTCAATGTTATTTCATTTTAACTAATAAAATATTTATGTCTTTTCAATTTAGATACTAAATTTTAGTTTAATTACCAACTTTAAAAAACATGGTTTTATCGAGCTGTAATTGTTTAACAGTCACAACTTTTTATTGATTTGTTTTTTTTTTTCAGTGTTTAAAAGACTTAAAAATTAATGTTTAGTTTCTAGGTTATAGGACTTTATCTCCCAAACCTAAATCAAAAGCATTAAATTCTTATAAATTTTAAATTTTTTTGAATTTTAAACAATCGCAAACTGTGTATATTAAATTGATTTATGACCTAATCTAAAATGTCTTAATCTAAGTTAGTACCTAAACTATAAAAAAATTAATATATTGTTGTTTTTCTAAAAAATTATTGATATTTGATATTTAATTCTAATTTTTTATATAAATAATAAAAAACATCCTTAAAGTAGCACCAATTATAACTCCAACGACAAAGCCAAAATCGTATGTATGTTGGTGGGGGAAGGGGGAATTAAACGACGTACTATATATAAACCAATAATATATATGTGTAAAAAAAACACAAGGCACAAACTCGAACTTATTTAGCTGGACCCTGATGAAAAAGCCTTATTTACCTTCTTATTTTTTTTGGGCCTCTTACTTGTATGGGTGTCTTAACCTTTCATTTCTAGGTATTTCCCAAAGGAAGCCTTTTACTACTAGGATATTGGCCAAGAGACGCACAAATATTGTCTTACTTAACCTTTCACTTCTATGCCGCTACTTTTCCTTTTCTTTATGGTATGTGTTGTAAATTCATGCGATGTTTTATCGAGGGCCCACATAAATCGATCAATATCATTAGTGTTTTTTTTTTTACATGATTTGTCATATGGATTTAAACATTCAATTTTGGATTTAGATTATCAAAAGTAACTTAGCTGGCCTGCTATGTTTAAATTATAATTTCTTATATATATATATATTAATACATATAGCTAAGAGTTTTCTTATTTAAGTCCAGTTGCAAAAAGACAAAAAAAAACTGATTACACGGCCCACCCAATAAGATACTGTAGCAGTCCACTTTTTAAAAGGCCTGAATTAAGTGTTAGAAAAGCCATTATTTTTAATCAAAATTATATTATTGTCACAGGTAGCCAACTAATTAACATTGCTCCACTATTATTATTAAACTTTTATAACTTATATTTTATAATCAATGGATTTTAAAATTCATAAAATCTATTAAAATCCAAGAGCATTGGTTAGCATTCTCATGAAATTTATTATGTGTAAAAAATGCATCTAAATCCATTACAATCATTTACTTAATGAAATTCATGAATTTTTTAAGACATCTAGATTTCATTTGAATCCATTAAAGTATGAGTTGGAAATACCTTGATTTCTTTAAAATCCATTAAAATATGAATTTTAGACACCTAGATTTTATTGGACATATAAAATCCAATGAAATCTAAGTTGAGGACGGTAATATATTGTCATTGTTAAAACATAATTGGACGATAATAAGGTTGTCACTGATAAATAGTAACAACTACATTTCGAATCAAATTAAAAAATTGCATATCATTGTCCATTAGAGAATTGCCACTTTTAGACAGTAGCAATAACATAAAACCATTAGTACGTAATCCCCACCCAACACACGATCAAGGTATTTTTAAAAAGCTACACGGTATGTTGTTACTGACAAGTAATAACAATAACATGTTGTTGTAGTAACAATATATAACATGATGTTACTACTAAGCAGTAACAATATAGTAACAATAACTAACATGTTGTTATTGCCAAGCAGTAACAATAAAACCATAGCCTTACTTGCAGTTTTGATTCTATGTAAAAAAATGAGCAAAAAGCTTTACACATGCAACTATTCAATATGAAAAAATCACAATAAACCAAATTTTAAACCCTAAATATCAAGGTAACAGGTTGTCACTGTTAAGCAGTAACAACCATGGTCTTGCTTACATTTTTTATTGTATGTAAAAAATTGGCAGAAAGCCTTACAAATTGAACCAGTCAGTATGAAACAATCATAATAAACTAAATCTCAAACCCTACTGAAAAATCACACTAACATTACTGACAAATGATATAACAATAACATATTGTTACTGATAAGAAATAACAACCATAATTTTACTTACATTTTCAATTCTATGTAAAAATTGTCAGAGAGCCTTACAAATTAAATCAGCAGGTTGTAGTAACAACCAAAAACTCACTTACATTTTCGATTTTAACTTAAGAATTGATAGCAAACCTTATAACTTCAACCATTCATTATGAAAAAATCAAAATAATTCAAATTTCATAGCCTAAAATACATAAAAATCACAATAATAAATTGTTGACAGACAATAACAACTAAAAAATTTCTCCAACTTCGTTTAATAGGAATTCGCATCAGCAGGCTTCAACATTAACACGTACGAGCCTATCTCACACCAGCAGGCTTCAACGTTAACACCTACGAGCCTACCACTAGCCTATTTTAATTATATGTCTAGTGAAAACTGTGCAATGGTAGCGATTGTACTTTAATTATGGCTTATCGTATTGTTGTGCTTTAATTAATAGTTGTGGCTTGCTGTACCTTGGTGAGCATCTCAAGTACTAGACTTGCTGTGAAGTGTTTGTAAAAGAATCCTTTGCTTTTGTACGAATTAAAACTAAGCAAAATATCAATATATCAGAAAAAGGTGGGTACGTATCAGTTAACGCACCACCGACTGTCCAAAACTCACATAATTCTATCTCTCTCTTCTCTGTCATACCTCTGAAGCATAATAGAGGTTGCTGGAAATAATAGGAATCAATTCCAACAGCTGTACCTTCTTCATCCTAAGTCTAGCTTCCAGCAAGTTTCTTAATTAGAAAGATTCTTAGAGTTTAGTCAATCAGCTACGTAGAGCAATGAATGTTATTGAGACAAGTATTTAGCTTGGTTAATACTGAAACAGAACAAACCCATAAGCTCAATGTTTATTTTTATTATAGTCTGAAAATATTCTAAGCAGCCTTGTAAAGGGCTGCGAAGATATATAAAAGCCAAAAAAAGAAAAATGAATAAAAGGTGGTGCTATTATAATCAACAAGCGGGTGCAATGTTTTACCACCCATGGGACATGCAGCCAAAAGAGCAGCTTTCTTTCCGACAAGAAGATTGCGAGCATTGAGGATTATCTGAGTTATTTGCAGTATTAGAAATGGGATATTTGCTGCGCCAGAGAACTTTGCTGTCCATGAATCCCATTGCTTGAAACTTTTAGTGCGTGCTCTTGAATTCCACTGATCCCTTCCACAAATTCCCATAAAATAATTTTGAACTAAAAAGAAAATCATAGAAAGAACACCGGAAAGAGAGATTACCAGAGACAAAGATCCTCCGAAGGGAGATCCTTGGAAGGAGGAGATAGCCGAAGAGAGAGATCAATAGCAGGAGAGAGAGAGCGTCGGAGAGAGATCCTTGGAAGGTGGAGATCGCTGGAGAGTGAAATGTGGGTATATTAATAATTATCTATATAGTTAAATGTGGCTTTTTCTAGGCACGAATTGGCAAAAGTATATATGCATTAACATAACAAGTATGACTGTTATACTCAAATAGACTGCAAATATTTGGATAAAAAATTACATAGAGCAATAATAACATTAAGTGCTTCTAAACAATAATTTGGTACAATGACTGCCTGATAAAATACTTAAATGAACATACCAATACCGGAATTATATGACGAATAACAGTTTCATTGATGGTAATCCCTTGTTGTTTGTTCGCCAAGTTCATGAGTTGTTAGACCAATTATGTTCTCAAGCTTCTGTTATTAGTTGACCACCATTGGCTGCGAATGGGAGACGAAATGTTGGGCTATATAACACTATTGTAATAGTTTATAGTGCAGCTCAATACACTACAGACCTTCTTGGCGAAGAGTGTAAAAAGAGTCTTGACGTAGCAATGAGAGAACTTCAAAAGAAATCCATGGAAGTAGAGGTGGGCATTCTTATTATGGAGCTGTCATATAAAATATGAACTTTATCGCATTAATATCACTAGGCTATGGAAATTATATATATAACTAGGTCATGGAGCTTCAGTGAAAGAATTTGGGGAATAATATGTTGTGTTGAAGAGAATGACATGACGAGCATGACTATCCACTTCGCCACGATGTAAGGGTAAGTTTGAAAAGAAAAAAAAAAATTGTTTAAGGCTAATTGTATTCAATATTTTTGAAAAGTCTAAGAGTTTTTGGAATTTTTTGTTGCCTTTATTGCATAAATGTCATCCAAACTATGAGGGTTGTGCGCAAATGTCATCCAGACTATGAGCATTGTGCGCAAATGTCATCCAATTTTTCAATTGCGACAATTTGCCATCCAATCTTTCAAAATTGTGCAAATTTGCCATTTGTTGTTATTATTTATGTTAAATCTGAATTTTAAATAAATTTTTTATTTAAATAATTAAAAATAAAATTTAAAAATACATAAAAAACTCAAAATTAATATTTTATAAACTTTGAATAAAAAAAAAAAGTTCTTCTCCACCCAGCACCCCCCGCCCCTCCCTCACCTGCCTGCTCTCCCTCAATCCCCCACACTGGCCCCCCTCACCCCTCAACCCCTCCCCCCCCCTGGGCTCCCCCTCTCCCACACACACACCCCCGCGCCACCCACCCATTACTGTCCTCTTCTCCTCTATTTCCCTCTTTTTCTCTCTTCCCCTTTTTCCTTCTATTTCTGCCACCCACCCAGCCACTGGCCAAGAAAGATAGAGGGAAGAGGAGAGAGAGAGAGAGAAAGAGAAGAGGAGGAAGGGCTGAAAAGTGGTGCTGCCGGTGGTGGAGCCGTCAGCTGGTGGGGGATCTGTTTTTGCCAAAAACAATTATATTATATTTTATATATTTGCTAAATATTTATTGAGATGAATCGACGAAAATACCCTAATTGTAACTAGTGAATGGATGAAATTGACGGCATATAGCAAATTTGCGCAGTTTTGAAAGATTGGATGGCAAATTGTCACAATTGAAAGATTGGATGACATTAATTTGCGTACAAACCTCAAAATCTAGATGACATTTGTTCAATTCGGCCTTTTTTGTTTGATTTTCTCTTTATGTTCCAAGTAGAATTTGGATTTTAAGCATATTAAAGGGTTGGTTCGCTTTGTATTTTGTTATCTTTCATTTTAATAATATAAATTTTGAGACTTTTCTCAATCTAGTGGATTCTTGTGTTTGAGATTTATACTTTTATCTTTAAGTCAGTTCTAGTTAGTTGCCGTATCACATCCAAGGAATAAAATTTCGGGTTTCGAGGAAATTTCGATGAAAATTTCGACGGAAATTTCGAAGATTTTTAAATTTCGACAGAAATTCGATGGAAATGACAGAAATTGCTATCAAAATGCGAAAATTTTGAATGAAACTTTACCATATATTTATTTAACATATTATCTACTAAATTGATAAAAAACATTGAAGAAATCAAATTATATAGTAGGTTTCATGTGATATAAGATGAATATAATGTGCGCTGGAGGAAATACTATTAAATAAAATTAGTATAATAAATAAACAAAATTAGTATATTTTTTATACTGTATAATTTAATTATACACTAAAATCTAAAATCTAAACCCTAATACTCTATATATTCTATATACCCTAATACTCTTTATACTATATAATCTATACATTAAACCCTATATACTCTATATTTTTTAGAATATTAGGTTTTAAGCCTTTTAGGATACTTTTAATTATTTTTTTATATATAAATGTATTAAAGTTTAAGGTTTAAAAGAACTAAAAGAAATCTCAAATTTTTTTTTCTTTTTTTTTTCCAACTACCCAAAGGCCCTAAACTCCCCCTCATTTTTTTTCTTTCCTTACTTTTTTTCCTCGTGCCTCTCTGTTCGTCTTTTNTCTCTCTTCAGTCTTTTTTTTTATTTTGTATCTTTCCTTCCTTTTTTCCCGTGTCTCTTATCTAGCCAAGCTTTGTCTTCACTAAATGTAACAACCCAAATTTTGGCTTATGGTAATTTTGTTATTTAAATTTTTCAAATTTGTTTTAAGGTTTGTTTAAAGGAATTAGAAATTTCCTAAAATTTATTTTAACTAATTGAGACCTTTAGTTGTGTGGAAATGAATTTTAGAAAATGAAAATTCAAGAATTTGATGATTATTATTGTTTTCATAATTAAATTATAAGAGTAGGATTTTTCATAATTTTTTTTAAAGTAATTTGACTATTTTGAGGTTATAGGAAATTAGTACTCATCAATACGAGTCCGTAGAATTTTTCGGTGAATTATTTGGAGTCTCGAGCTATTTTTGGTGAATTTATGAAATTGGAGAAAATATGAAAATTTCGATAATTTCGGTAAATTTCGCCGAAATTTTCGAAATTTCGGCGAAATCTTTCCCAAAAATTATTAAACATGTGTTTCGATTTCAACACCCTTAAAAAACGAAATTTTCGCCGAAAATTTCGACATTTAATTCCTTGATCACATCACACAACTATTGTTTTATACATCTCATTACATTTAAGGTAAAATTTTATCTTATGCATCTCATTACTTATTATTTCTCCATCACATAACATTACATATTTTATACCCATTAATCAAAAGTGAAATTTACCTACTAGTATTTAACCTCAAATTGTGCTCAATTTCACTCCCAAATCAATGCCATATTCCATCTTTGTTTATTCATCCCAAATTGAATACAAATGAAGACAATTTGAAAAGACTAGAATACACTATTTGGAAAAATTTGTAAACAACGATTAGTATTTAATTAACCTATGTCTCATCCAATTTTATCACGATTTTGATTATATTTCTTTTCTTGACAGTAATGTTATTGTCAACATCCATTAATTCTTATTTGGAAAAAATTTGTGGAATAATGATCTTTAATTTTTTAACCATATATTCAGCTCCATTCTTCACTTTTTTTTACTGATCTTTGGCTAATTTTTGAACTAAAGTACTCATATAAATTTGTCCAATGAAACTTTCCCATATCCTTTTCTATCTAACATTAGCACCCTTTTGCATGATCACCCCAAAAACGTAAAGAGAAGATAAATAAAAAAAAAGGTATAGAAGCTTGAATCTTTTAGCTCAATCACACAAAATTAAGAAAATATGGAGCATATAACAAAATGATAAAACTTGAAGAACCCGGCCCGAAAAGAAAAAAAAAAAAAAGGGCAATGCTAGAGTGCCCTAATGACATAAAATTTTCACGTCAATTATATTATTTAATACATCTAATAATATATTTACTAGATAAGCTTTTAAAAGACTAATATAACCTCGTTAAAAATTCTACAAAACATTAATTAAATTCCAAAAGGAAAAAGATTTAAGAAGGGTTTCAGTACAAAATTAAAAAACCTTTAAATATACATTCATCTTTTTAAGAAATTTTTTCCCAATCTTAGAACCCTAAAAAGCTATTACATCATCTCTCTTATTGCATCAACGATTTAGAAGAATTTTGTTCAACTCATCTCTTAAAGCTTATTATCTGCAAAGGCATTATTCATTGGGATTTTGTTCACAGATCAACTCTACATTGTTTGTCATGATAATCTTTGATGTTATCAATTACACAAAATCTATAATCTCCAACTCTGTAAATTTTGGCGTAGCCAAAACATCAAAGATTTAAAGCCATCTGTTAAAAATATGGCTCATAAACCCAATTGCAAAAAAACAGTTCATTCCAAGAATCTCGATCAACTATCCCAATATACTATTGAAATTAACAAAGTAAGTATTACCAATTTTTGGACTAAAAACAAAAAGTTTGGACCTTTGATTCGTAGGGATTATTGCTAAATATATCATAGGAAGATAGAGATTAATATATGATTATTTTATGGGGCTGCTAATTGCTTTTGAGGTTTTCTATTTGCTAGTTATCTCTTTGTTTCCGGGCATAGTAAGCTACACAGCTATATGTTTTTCCCTTGAGCCTTAAAAGTATATTTTATACCAAAAAAAATAATTAAAAAGGGCTGAAAATTCAATGTCAACGCGCGATTTTAAAATATGAGGGCTGCTATTTGCACACCTTTTTTTTTTT